>PVKS010003430.1:0-103759 GCA_004027875.1 Aplodontia rufa | reverse complement strand
TTCAACTTTCTGCAGGTGGATGACCAGTTTGTCCAGCACCATTTGTTGAAGAGGCTGTCACTTCTCCATGTAATATTTTGTCTCCCTTTGTCAAAAATCAGATGTTTAAAGATTTGAGGATTTGTTTTGGGGTCTTCTATTCTATTCCATTGGTCTTCTTCCCTGTCTTGATACCAGTACCATGCTGTCTTTGTTACTATGGCTCTATAGTATAGTTTTAGATCTGGAATGGCAAAACTGCCTGTTTCATCTTTCTTGCTTAGTAGTGCTTTGGCAATTCTTGGTGTCTTATTGTTCCAAATGAATTTGAGAATTGCTTTTTCTATGTCTTTAAAGAACAACATAGGTATCTTTATAGGGATAGCATTAAATCTATATAAAGCTTTTGTTGGAATGGCCATTTTTATTATATTAATTCTGCCTATCCAAGAGCATGGGACATCTTTCCATCTTCTTAGGTCATCTTGGATTTCATTCTTCAATGTTCGATAGTTTTCATTGAAGAGATCTTTGATTTCCCTTGTTAGGTTAATTCCCAAGTATTTTATTTTTTTCGAAGCTATTTTGAAAGGAACTGAATTCCTGACTTCTTCTTCAGTCCTGTTATTATTGGTATATAGGAAAGCTATTGATTTATGCGTGTTAATCTTGTATCCTGCCACTTTGCTAAATCTACTTATGAGTTCGAGCAGTTTATTGATGGAGTTTTTTGGATCTTCCAGATACAGGATCATATCATCAGCAAAAAGAGAGAGTTTGACTTCTCTCTTCCTATTTTTATCCCTTTGATTTCTTTCTCTTGCCTAATGCTCCAGCTAGGGTCTCAAGAACGATATTGAATAAAAGAGGTGAGAGCGGACATCCTTGTCTTTGGCAATATTTTTAATTGACAGATAAAATTGTATATTTTTCATGTACAGTATGATGCTTTGAAGTATATATATGTATACATGTATATACACACATATATATGTTTTGGAATGGCTAAACATAGCTTATTAACATATGTATTACCTCACATATTTATAAATTTTATAATAATAATATTTAACATTCACTTTTACCATTTTTTGAGAATACAATGTATTGCTAATACCATGTGGTTTTTGTTACTATGGCTTTGTAGCATAATTTAAGATCAGGTGTTATGATGCTTTCTGCATTGCTCTTTTTACTCAGTGTTGCTTTGTCTATTCTGGATCTTTTATTCCTCCATATGAATTGTAGGACTGTTTTTTTCTAGTGTTGTGAAGAATATTATTGGTGTTTTGATGGGGATTGCATTGAATTTGTATATCACTTTTGGTACTAAGGCCATTTTGAAAACATTAATTCTGCATAATCAAGAACATGGGAGGTCTTTTCATCTTCCAAGGTATTTTTCATTTTTTTCTTCTTCAGTATTCTATAGCTTTCATTGTAGAGTCTTTCACCTCTTTCATTATATTTATTCCCAAGTATTTTATTTTTTGAGATTATCATGAATGTAATAGTTTTTTCTAATTTCTTCCTCAGCAGATTAATTATGGGAGTATAAGAAAGCAATTGATTTTTTTGTGTTGATCTTTTCTGCTATTTCGCTGAATTTGTTAATCAGTTTATCAGTCTTTTGATTAAGGTTTTTTGCTCTTCTATAGATAGGATTATATCATCCAAAAACAGATAATTTGACTTTGTTTCCTATTTGTATCCCTTTGACTTCCTTCTCTTGCCTGACTGCTCTGGTTAGAGCTTCAATTATAATATGTTGAATAGGAGTGGTGAGAGTGGATATCCTTGTCCTGTTCCTGATTTTAAAGGAAACAGTTTTAGTTTTTCTCAATTTGGTATGATAATGGCTTTGGGCTTATCATGCATAGCCTTTATAATTATGATATAAATTCCTTCTATCCATAGTTTCTTCTGAATTTTTTAACATGAATGGGTGATGGATTTTGTTGAAGGCTTTTTCTGCACTTATTGAAATGATATGTGATTCTAATCCTTAATTCTGTTTATGTGGTGAATTACATTTATTTATTTGTATATGTTAAACTAAACTTCTATCCCTGGGATGAAACCCACTTAACCATGGTATATTATCTTCTTAATATGTTTTTCCTTTATTGTTTTATTTAGGAGTTGAGTTGTACAATCATGAATGCATATAAAGTAACAAGATATTCATTTCATCCTAAACCATAATTACACTCACATTGCCAGATTGTGAATTTTCCAGAATTAAATTATTTTTAATGTGAATTGCTCATAGCTTATTAAGGATTTTTGCACCTATGTTCATCAGGGATATTGATCTGTAGTTTTCATTCCTAAATGTGTCTTTGTCTGGTTTTGGTATCAGGATGATACTGGTTTCATAGGGTGCATTTGGAAGTGTTCCTTCCCTTTCTATTTCATGGAATTATTTTATGAAGATTAATAATATTTTTTCTTTAAAGGTCTGGTAGAATTTGAGAATCCATCTGATTCTGGGCTCTTCTTTGTTAGAAGACTTTTAATTTCTTAATATTGTTTAGTTAGATTTTCTGTATCCTCTTAGTTCTCAAAAGAAGTGCAAATGGAAAACAAATGTATGAAAAAAATTCATTATCTTTAGTAATCAGGGGAATTCACATCAAAACTACACTGAAATTTCATCTTAATCCAGTTAAAATGTCAATCATCAAGACTACAAATAACAAGCAGGGCATGGTGACACACACCTCTAATCCCTGGGACTGGGGAGGCTGAGGCAGGAGGATTTTGAGTTCAACGCCATCCTCAGCACCTTAGTGGGGCCCTAATCAACTTAGCATGACCCTATTTCAAAATAAAAAATAAGGAGCTGGGGATGTGATTCACTGGTTAAGCATCCCTAAATTCAATCCTCAGTACTCCCCCCCTAAAAAAGAAAGAGTACAAATAACAATAAATGCTGGTGAGGATGTGGAAGGAAAGATATACTCATGGTTGTTGATGGGACTGCAAATTAGTACAACACTTTGGAAAGTTGTATGGAAATCCCTCAAAAGACTTGGAATAGACTCATCATATGACCCAGCTATCTCACTCCTTGGTATTTATTTTTTAAAAAACTAAAATCAATATACTATAGTTATACATGCATATCCATGTTTATAACAGCACAATTCACAACAGCCAAGTTATGGAAGCAGCCAAGTGTCTTTCAACAGATGAATAGATAAAGAAAATGTGGAATATATGCATAATGGAATTTTACTCAGTCATAAAGAAGAATGAAATCATGTCATATGCTGGAAATGGATGGAATGGACAACATCATGTTAAGTGATATAAGCTAGAGTTGAATGTTTTCTCTCATGTGAAAGAAATAAAAAATTTTAAAAGGGGGATCTTATGAAAATAGGAAAGAGAACAATGGAATAGAGGAAGGGGATTGAGAAGAAGGAGGAACAATGGGAAAGGGAAGGAACTAAATTGATCAAATTAACCTTTTTGCTGCTATGTTTTTCTTTTTTTTATTGCTGCAACATAGTCTTACATAGTGAAGGGGTTCGTTGTTAGGCATTCATATATTTGCACATAATGACAATGTAACTTAGACCCAGTCCTTACCCAGTATTCCCCTATGCCCACTCCCTGGTTTTGTGCCTCCACTGCATTGTTCCAAATTATAGATATTAATATATATGCATATATGTATATATAAATATAATAAATTTTTTAAAAATTTTCTAATTTTAAATGCCTGTATTAGTATTATATAACTTCTCAGGGGAGTAAAATATACCATAGCATACTTACAGCCCCATTATCTCTCCTCACTTCATAACTAGACCTCCCCTAGATCGTGTTATTTCAATTTTTAAATTGACCAAATTATTCTATTTGTGCTCACATGAATATGTCACAATGAATTTCACACTTATGCATAACTATAATGCACAAATTAAAAATAAATTAGTAGAAGGAAGATCAATAGAATATAGATAGGGAATCAGGGGAGGGAGAAGGAGAGAGACGGGAGTGCTACTGGGGATTGAAATGGCACAAACTATCTTACATGTATTCATGAATATGTCAAAATAAATCCCACAATTATGTAAAACTATAATATACTACTAAAAACATAAAAACTTCTTTTAAATGAAATACAATATATCTCTTGAACTTATTCCTTCTATCTAACTGAAATTTTGTGTCCTTTGATGTACACATCTCCCAAACCCCTGCTCCCAACAAAGCTCATGGTGAGCACAATTCTACTCTCACATTCCATGAAGTTAACACTTTTAGATTTTTTTAAAATTTTTTTTAATTTTTGAACAATCATACAACTTTTAAACAAAATGATATAAAATGTGTATAGATTCTGGATATTACAATTACCCCCAGGTGTGCCCCCCCAATTTCCCACTCTTATCTCTCCCTTCCTCTTCCCACAATATCTCTAAAAAAGGATTATGTTGTATAGCATTACATCTTATCTGGATTTAACACATGATAATAGACCAACTTTCTCACTGGCCAGGGTCTAGTCCCAACCTCCACAGATGAATGGAGACAATCGACTATTAGTTCTCTGGGTTAAGCTGATTTTACTCAGCATAATTTCTTCCGTAGCCATCCATTTACCTTCAAAGGCTGCAATCTGTCATTATTGGAAACAGTATAGAGGTTACTCAAAAACTGATAATAGAGCTGCCTGCCATATGATCCAGTAATCCCACTACTAGGGATACACCCAAATGAAATGAAATTCGTATGTTAAAGAGGTATCTGCACTCCCATGTGTATTGCAGGCAGCATTGTAGACAGTAGCCAAGGTGTAGGGTCAATCTAAATGTACGTCAATAGATAAAGAAAATATGATATATAAATGCATTGGAATACAATTCAGCCAATAAAAATGAAATTCTGTCATTTTTTTACAATATCAATGAACCTCAAGGATATTATGTTAAGTAAACCAGGCACAAAAAATACTTTTCAATTAGATTCTTATGAATCTCAATCTCTTTGATTAACTCTTAATAGATGTATTTATATATTCTATTTTTATTAGTACATATTAATTATCTAGAATAAAGGGTTTCATTTTAGTATATTCATACATGTATATAACTTACTTTAATAATTTCCATTCCCCATTACCCAATAACCTTCCTTATCCCCCTCCTCTGATCCCTTTTCTTTCTCCAGTAATCTCCCTTCTGCTTGCATGTTATCTTCCCCCCATAGACCCCACATATGAGAGAAAACATGATACTTATCTTTTTGAGGTTGGCATATTTCACTTAGTATGATAATCTCCAGTTCCATCCATTCTCCTCCAAATAACATTATTACATTCTTTCTGCCTGAGTAATACTAATTTTCTTTGTCCATTCATCTGTTGATGGGCATCTAGGCTGTATACATAACTTGGCTATTGTGAATTATGCCATGATAAACATGGGTAGGCAAGAATCTCTATAGTATGCTGACTTTAATTTTTTCAGTATATACCAAGAAGTGATATAACTGGATCCTCTCATAGTTTTAGTTTTAGTATTCTTGAGGAAACTCCATAATAATTTCCACAGTAACTGTATAAGGATTATTTTCCCCTACATGGTTGCCAGCATTGTGTGTGTGTGTGTGTGTGTGTGTTCTTGATCGTAACCATTAGGACTGGAAATGAGATGGAATCTCAATGTAGTTTTTTTATGATAATGTCAGAGATATAGGGTTTTTTTATTCGTTCAACATAGTCTTACATATAGGAGGGAATCATTGCCACACATTCATGAACACAGGGATATAGACAAAGGAAGCCAAGGCTGATGCCAGTTCATGATCTCCCCCATTTGAGTTCCCCCCACCCCTGATCCCATTTTTCCCCTACTTTACCCCCATATTAGTTGGGCTTCTCATGGAAGTTGAAGTTTCCCCACTGGGTTGATAAGCCCCCTACTCCTTCCCTCAAGCTGCCTTGATATTACTCTTATTCTCACCCCCTCCCTGCCCCTCTCCCTTTATCCCCCAGCATCATAGGCAAGATTCCCCTGCTCATGTAAAAATTCACTCATGTTGAGGTTATTATTAGCTTAGCCAACTTTCAGTCTGTTTCTGATTGTATTCTAGCTTCCACATATGAGAGAAAACATTCAGCCCTTGAGTCTCTGAGTTTGGGATACTTCAAGTAGCAAAATTTTTTCCATCTCCATCTGTTTGCCTGCAAATGCCATGATATCGTTCTCTCTAATAGCAGAATAGAATTCCATTGTATACATGTACCACAGTTTTTGAATCCACTCATCCACTGAGGGAAACCTGGGTTGGTTCCATAGTTTAGATGTAACAAATTGAACTTCTATAATCATTGATGAAGCTGTATTTCTGTAATATGCCAATTCAAGCTCTTTTGGGAAAATGCTCAGGAGTGGGATAGCTGGGTCATAAGGTGGTTCCAGCCCTAGTTTTTTCAGGAGTCTGCCACATTGCTTTCCAGAGGGGCTATATAAGCTTGTAGTCCCATCAACAGTGTGAAAGTGTTCCTCTCTTCCCACAACCCCTCCAGCATCTGTCATTGTTTTTATTCTTCATTTTGCCACTCTGACAGGAATGAGGTGGAATCTCAGTGATGTTTTGATTTGCATTTCTCAGATTGCTACTGATATAGAGCATTTTCTCATATATTTATGGGCTTTTTGAACTGCCTCCATTGAGAAATTTCTATTTAGCTCACTAGCCGATTTATTGGTTGGATTATTTGTGGTTTTGGTGTTCAGTTTTTTTATTTCTTTGTATATTCTGGATATTAGCCCTCTGTCTGTGGTGTAGCAGGCAAAGATTTTCTCCCATTCTGTAGGTTCTCTCTTGACACTCCTGAGTAATTCTTTAGCTGTGCAAAAGCTTTTTAGTTTAATGGCATCCCATTCATTTATTCTTGGCTCTAATTCTTGTGCTGTGGGAGTCTTGTTAAGGAAGGTGGTACCGACACCTGTCATGGAGTGTTGATCCTATTTTTTCTTCAAGCAGTTGTATAGTTGCTGGTTTAGTTTCCAGATCCTTGAACCATTTTGATTTTAATTGTGTGCAGGGTGAGAAGTAAGGATCCAATTTTAGTTGTCTGCATATGGCTGTACAGTTTGTTCAGCACCATTTGTTGAACCTTCTTCCACACTATGCTTTTGTCCCCTTTATCAAATATCAGATGGTTAAAGATTTGAGGGTTTGTCTTGGTATCTTCTATTCTGTTCCATTGGTCTTCATTTCTATTTTTATATCAATACCATGCTGTTTTTGTTACTATAGTCCTATAGTATAATTTCAGTTCAGGAATTGTGATACTTCCTGCTTCTTCTTTCTTGCTTAGTAAAATTTTGGCTATTCTCGGCCTTCTGTTATTCCATATGAATTTGAGAATTGTTTTTTCTATATCTATGAAGAATTTCATTGGTATCTTGATGGGGATTGCATTGAATCTTTCGGTAGAATGGCCATTTTGATTATATCGATTCTTCCTAACCAAGAACATGGAATGTTTTTCATATACTCAGGTCTACTGCAATTTCTTTTTTTAATGTTCAATAGTTTTTGTTGTAGAGGACCTTAATATCCTTTGTTAGATTGATGTCCAAGGATTTTATTCTTTTTGAGGAAATTGTGAATGGGACAGACTTCCTCATTTCTTCTTCAGTGGACTTGTTGCTGGAGTATAGGGAAGCTAATGAGTTATGAATGTTGGTCTTATAACCGGGCACTTTGCTGGAATTGTTTATAAGCTCTACGAGTCTTCTGGTTGAGCTTATTGGGTCTTCTAGGTATAGGATCATGTCATCAGCAAATAGAGAGACATCTTGACTTACTCTTTTCCTATTCAAATTCCATTGATTTCCTTCTCTTGTCTGAGAGCTCTGGCTAGGGTTTCAAGGACTACATTGAATAAGAGTGGTGAAAGTGGACATCCGTGTCTTGTTCCTATTTCAGTGGAAATGCTTTATGTCTTTCTCCACTAAGCATAAAGTTGGCTATGGGTCTGTCATAAATGGCCCTTACCAAATTAAAGTATCTTCCTTTGATCCCTGTCTTCTCCAGAGTTTTTAGCATAAGTGGGTGCTGAATTTTATCAAAGGCCTTTTCTGTATCAATTGAGATGATTATATGATTTTTATTTTTAATTCTGTTTTAGTGGTGAATTACATTAATTGTTTTACATATGTTGAACCAGCCTTGCATTCCTGAAATGAAGCCCACTTCATCATGATGTATTATCTTTTTGATGTGTTTTTGGATCCAGATAGCTAGAATTTTATTAAGGATTTTTGCATCTATGTTCATCAAGGAAATTGGTCTGTAGTTTTCTTGGTGTATCTTTGTTGAGTTTTGTCATCAAGGTTATATTTGCTCATAAAAAGTGCTTGGGAGTGTTCCCACCCTTTCAATTTTATGGAAAAGCTTGTGTTAATTCTTCTGTAAAGGTCCAGTAGAATTCTGCCATGAATCCTTCAGGTCCTGGGCTTTTTTTTTTTCTGGAAGGCTTTTGATTGCTGTTTTGATTTCACTATCTGAGATTGGTTGGTTTAGAACTTCAGTGTCCTTCCATGCAAATTTGGGAATGTTGTGTATGACAAGATATTTATCTGTTTCTTTCAGAGTATCAAACTTGGAAGAGTATGTTTTTTCAAAATAAGTTCTGATGATCTTTTGGATTTTGGTCGAGTCAGTGGTGTTATCTCCATTTTCACCTTTGATTTTGTTGATTTGCTTCATTTCATTCTTCCTTTTGGTGAGGTTAGCAAGGGGTCTGTCAATAGTATTTATTTTTTCAAAGAACTGACTATTTTGTTGATACTTTGTACTGTTCTTTTGTTCTCAATTTCATTTATTTCAGCTCTGATTTTAGTTATTTCCTGTTTTCTATTAAGTTTGGGATTGGATTCCTCCTTCTTTTGTAGGGATTTGAGTTGGATCATAAGTCTATTTATTTGGACTCTTTCCTGATTTTTGATGAAGGCACATGGTGCTATAAATTTACCTCTTAAGAATGCTTTCATACTATCCCAGAGATTTTGACACGTTGTTTCATCACTCTCATTCATTTCCAAGAATTTCTAGATTTCTGTTCTCATTACTTCTTTTACTGATTCTTTGTTTAAGATGGCATTATTCAACTTCCAAGTATTTGAGTAGTTTCTGTTGTTTTTCTTGCTGTTAATTGCTGAGTTCATACCATTGTAGTCTAACAAGATACATTGGACTATATCAACATTTTTATATTTGTTAAGGTTAGCTTAGTGGAGTAGGATGTGATCTGTTTTGGAGAAGGATCATGAGCTGCTGAGAAGAAGGTAAACACAGCCAATTTGGGATGGAATATTCTGTAAATGTCGGTTAAGTCCAGTTGATTTATAGAGTTGTTTATGTTAGATATCTTTGTTGATTTTTTGCTTTGATGATCTATCTATTGTTGATAATGGTGTATTAAAGTCTCCCAGTATTGCTGTGTTGAGATCGATGAGGGGTTGAACGTCCTTGCGTACTCTTTCCATATATTTGGGAGGGTTGTAATTGGGGCATAAATGTTAACTATCATTATGTCTTCTTGATGAATTGTTCCTTTTACTATTATATAGTGACATTTTTTGTCCTTTCTGACTAGTTTTTGGTCAAAATTAACTTTTTAATATATAAGGATCGCAACACCCACTTGCTTTTTCACGGCCATAAGCCTGGTAGACTTTTTGCCAACCTTTCACCTTCAGTCTGTGTCTATTTTTTACTGTGAGATGTGTCTCCAGTAGGCAGCATATTGTTGGATTTTATTTTTTGATCCAGTAAGCCAATCTGTGTCTTTTGATTGGGTCACTGAGTCCATTCACATTCAGAGTTAGAATAGATACGGGAATCTGGGTCCCTGATATTGTGATTATTGCTGTGTTTTATGCCATCTTGGATATCTTTTAGTGTGTTATGTGACTATTAACTTTCTTCTTTTTATGGGTTTTGGAAGTTGTTTGTGCGCTCCTCTGAATGAAGTATGTCCTTGCAAATTTTCTGTAGAGCAGGCTTTGTGTTCATGTACCTTGCTAGCTTGAATTTATCATTGAAATATTTAATTTCCCTGTCACATTTAAAGCTGAGTTTTGCAGGGTATATTATCTTTGGCTGAAAATTGTTTTCTTTCAAAATTTGAAAAATATCATTTCATGCTCTCCTGGTCTTTATTGTCTAGTCTGAGAAATCTATAGTAATCCTTACTGGTCTGCCTCTGAATGTGATTTGGTGTTTATCCCTTTCTGATTTTAGAATTATTTCCTTGATTTCTGTTATTCATTTTATATATGATGTGTCTTGGGGAGTTTCTCATTTTGTTAGATCTGTTTGGTGTCCCATAGGCATCTTGAATTTGATTTTATGAATCAATTCTGATATGGGGAAAATTCTCCTTGACAATCTCACTTGGAAGATTCTTAATGCCCCTTGTTTGTTGTTCAATGTTTTATTCAATACCAATCACTCTATGTCATTTTTCTCTTCTCATCAAATACTACTTGGAAGTTCTTTTTTATTATATTTTTTAAAGAGAGGAACAGAGAGAGAGAGAATGAGAGAAATAATTTTATTTGGTTTTTCATTGTTCTGAGACTTCGTTGTGTACATGGTGCTGGGGTTTGAATTCACATACTAGTGTATGCCAGGCAAGTGCCATAACTGCTGAGCCACCACTCCAGCCCCTACTTGGAAGTTCTGATCATGCTCAATAAGCTTCTTTTATTGTTTGTCCTCCTTGAACTCAACGTTGCTCAGCCTGTCTTCATTGTCTGATGTTCATTCTTCAAAAGCTGAGGTTTTGTTTTCTACTGAGTTTACTCTGGGAGTAGTATCTTCCAATGAGCTTTTGATTTGGTTGACAGTATTTTTCAATAAAAAGAGCTCTGCTACATCTCTTTTCAGAATGTCTCGCTCTTTATTTATGTGGTCTCTCATCTGCTGAAATTGCTCTCTTATCTCTTTCCTTAAATTTTCTTTTAATTCTTTGATTGAATTATGAATCATATGTTGATTCGTTTTTCTAGGTTTTCATCTAGGACCCCTTGGATGAGGAGCTGTGAGGTTGAGATGGAGGATTGTTTCCTTTTTTCCTCATTTTCAGGGAGTGTGGCTTGAAGTCCAACACTGAATAATTCTCTTGGGAGCTTTGTTGATGATATTGGAGCTTTTTATCTCTTTGCATAGTTGGGCTGGGGTACAATTTGGGTAGCACAGTTCAATGGCTGGCACCCCAATCTGTGAAGTATTGTGGACCTTTAGGTTTTCCTATACCTCAGGGGATAGGGGGTAAAAATCAATAGGTGCAGCCAATGTATACAACAGACAATGTCGACTGTAGCTGTTACCATGTTGATTAGCACCTATAGAAGCAATCAGATTAGCAGTTTTCTTCCTATAGGAGCAATCAGATTAGCAGTTTTCTTCCATGAGAGCTCTCACACTATACTTGGTTAGCAAGCAAACACTCACTTTCAAGAATGATGATCACTTCACTTTACCAGGACCTCTGTAGGTAAGTGGGGGAAAAGTCTAGAGAGCAAAGGGAATGAGGTAGGAAGGTAGTGTGGAACTTGTGAATTAGGATATAGAGCTACAAGGTAGTAGAGATGATGTAGGCTATTCTGCTAAAAATAAGGAAAAGATAGAAATGGGATGAGAGTGGGGTAATGACTTTGAGGGAGGGTGAGAGAGATCAGAATACAGTTTAGGTATTGACAGAGTAAAGAGAAATAGGGGGTAGTAGAGAGTGGGAGTCTTTTCAGCCCAGAGAGATAGAGCACTAGTTTGCAACATTGCAGACAGTCACAGGTCAACCCCCAGCAATATGGACACAGCGGGCAAACACAACAAAACATAGCAACAGTAAAAAACAACCAAACAAACCAACAAAAGTACATACAACAAGGAACACCAATTCCAAGAACAACAACAAAAAAAAGGAGTTGGGAAGGTTATTAAACATTACCACCAAGGTCAAAATGTCCTGTGGGGGCATATGTTCATAATTGATTTTTAAGTGGTGTCACTTCCCACTTGAGTTTGTTGGAGGGAATGAATTTTGGTGATCTCAGCTGATAGTGAGATTCCCAGGGGGCCTCACAGTAATTTTCTTCTGTAGAGTGGTTGCAAACATTCACCTTCCCTGCTTCCTGTGGGAACAGACTTTAGGGCCACTCAAATTTCACTCTTGAGCAGTTTAGTGTCTGCCTGCCCAAACTCTTGTCCTGCTTCAGTTGGGGACCCAGGAGCTGCTGAGAGTCTTGTGGATTCTGGTGCAGCTGTAAGGTACTCTTGCTGTTCCAAAGAGAGTGGCTGGCCTGAACTGAGCTTACCTGGGACTATTATCGCCCCACTCTTGTGTATCTTGTTGTCTTCCTTAATTTATTCAACTATTTGTATTGTCTTTGAATTCAATGACTTTTTATTAGTAATTGATTTATTTATTTCTTGCAGTACTGGGTATTTGTTTTATTCATTCATCATAGTCTTACATATTGGAGGGAATCCTTGTTACACATTCATGAATATATGGATATTGACAAAGTAAGTTAAAGCTGATTGTAATTCATGATCTCCCTCCTTGGACCACTCTCTGCTCCATGTCTCCCCTACGTTACCCCTATGTTATTTGGGCTTCTTTAATGATCAATTTTTGAATTCTCTGTCTAGTATTTCATCCACTTTGATATTCATAGATTCAGTTGCTGGAAACTTACGAACTTGTGGAGTAGTTTGCCTTTTTCATATTTCATGTATTTCTATGTTGAGATTTGCATATCTTTGGGGATGTATACCTCTTCCACTTTTTTCTTTTATTTATTGTTTTTTAGTGTTATACATAATATTAGGATTCATTTTTTACATAATTATAAAATCATGGAATAAAATTTGTTCCAATTCAGCCCCCAGTACTTCCCCTTTCCTTCTCCTCTTCTCTCCCTCTGTTTCCTTCCCTGTACTCTACTGGTCTCTCTGATACTACAGTTTTTTAAAAATTTGTGTCTTGTGCATGTACATGATATGTACATGATGGTGAGATTCATAGTGACATTTGGGAATATACCACAGTAATATCTTCCACTTTTACATAAGAGCTTTCTTAGGGAACCTCCTCCTCTTGAAAATGTGCCTTGGGTCATTAGTTTGTGTAGTATTAAATTTAATTCCAAATGGATTTAGAAGAGAAGTTTCCCTGTGGTTTCTCTGATTGCAATCAATGAGTTTGACCAATTGTGTACCATGTCAAAGCCTAAAGGACCCTTCCTCTGTATGTCTTGCAATAATGAGGTACCACTAGCAGTTTAAGCAAGTGTGAATAGTGACTATGACAGTTGTGCTATTTCTCTGTACTGTTGCTATGGAAGTAGTGTCAAGGAGCAGAACTTCACCCCTCTCTACCATCTAGATGTGCCTTTCTGAGGACAGATTATCTGAACACCCATCAAGGTTTGCAAGGCTAGCATAAAGTACAGTCTTTGTCAAGTATACTATGGTTATAGCTCAGCAGCAGTGTACTCACGCAAACTGCTTAAGGCCCTATGCTGAATGCCCTGCTCCACTCATAAGAAATAGAACAAACAATAGTATAATATTAGTATAATATCACAGCAGTATAGACATACAGTTCCAATCAATTATAAATAGCAGCTACTATACCAATAATTATAGAAAAGGGGACAAAAATATTAGGGTATAACTAAAACATTAAAAATAAGAGGTAAAATTATTGAAAGGGGGAATAAATGAGATAACAGAAGAGACAGGAAATCCTATTAAAGTATAATAAAAATAAAAAATAAGAAAAAATAATGAAAAATAATAAAATAAAAGCAATAGAGTATAGAGTAGATGGAGGAAAAAGAAGAAAGCATTACTCAAAATTCCTTCTAGTTGAGATGTTGGAACACACTTCTTTCCAGATGTGGGCACACACATTCAGAGGCCCTTAGTCTGCCTGTCCCATGGCATGGTCAGTGTCTGAGCCACAGCAGACCTTTCTCATAGATAAGATTCAACATTATGTGTACAGGCCAGGCTACCTATAGTCAGTCCAAGATGTCCAAGATGATACATTCATCCAGGATGCTTCAGTGTGTGTGTTTGGTGCGGGGGCGGGGGGAGGATCAAACCAGTGAGTTCTGTGCTGGAGGGAAAGTCATGGTACCCAAGTGTTTTGCCACCCACAGACCCAGTGTGCTGAGTTCTGTCTATTTGCATACCACCTGAGAATGGTTTTGCTTAGCAGAGGGCATGACCACTGGCTGCTGTGTTCTGTAGTCTCCTTTATACCCTGTGGTCCTGCTGTTCAAACCACATGGTTGACTCGTCTGTCTTTTGCCCTAGCCACAATTATCTTGTGTAGCCATTTCCCCTATAGTCAATGTGGAGGGGTGTCCACAGGGTCCCCCAATTGTATTTACTCTGGATTTTCTGCTTCCCAGAGCAGTCTGGTTTCTAACAATAGTACCTTTCTCAAGATGGCTCTGATTACAGCACTTCAGAGTTTGCCAAGAAATGTGCTGTGCAGGTGAAGACACTCTCAGATCAAATCCCCAAACTGGATTTGCATGAACCATGGATTGCTCTTGCAGTTAGGACTGACTGTCAGTCTGCAGCTATTATTGGGGTTAAATGAATTCTCCAGCCTACCTTATGTGTACAGTGTCTGGTTCTTGGTAATTTCTTAATGAGGTTAAAATCCAAAACATTTTATTTTCCTTTTGAAAACTTGGGAATTTCAAATATGATGATACTTTTTTATAATCTTTATTCTTTCCAATGAATGTAAAACTGGGGCCCACAGAATAAATCTACGACCTCTTAGTTTGTAATGTCATGGTCTTTCTTCAAAATCTAGATGTTGAGAAAAGGTGAAATTATCAGCTAGTAAAATATCATTAAGTTTTTGAAGAACAAAAGTTCATTCAAAAATTATAAGTACTGATTTTTAAACTTGTAAAAAATCTTATTTTTAAGTATGTTATACATTTAGAAGAGTTACCCTGGACAGTGAGAAAGTTGGTCTATTAGCATGTGTTAAATCCAGATACGATGTAATGTTATACAACCTAATACTTTTTTAGAGATATTGTGGGAAGGGGAAGGGCGGGATAAGGGAGGGTATTTGGGGGGGCACTCCTGGGGGTAATTGCAATATCCAGAATATATACACATTTTAGATTATTTTGTTAAAAACTTGTATGGTTGTTCAAAAATTTAAAAAAAAAGAGTTACAAGTGTTCACAATCATCTCTTCCTTACCCATTGGCTTGACTTAAAACTTTAATGAGTCTTCTTCTCTTCTCTCCACAGGACCTGAACTTCTTTTCACTACTAAACTTGAGCAAGCTCTAAAAGGCAGAATATCCCCCACTTAATGATTCATTTTGAGAACTAGCCAACCACAGGGGTGGGGGGAGCATTTCCTGTTACAGTTGTCTTGATTATGCCATCTGCTCACCCTACTCTCTTGCCCTATTCCCACATAAAGTCCTGCTAACCCTCCTTATTTAAAATATAGCTTTTCTTTTTGATTTTGAGACATGAATATTTTTGGTCAAGGGTTTTGTCTACAATATTCTTTTTGAATAAAGCCTCTCTTTACCTAAGTGCAGAATTTTTGGAGGGGCATAATAAACAATAACAAATGACCATGTAGCCTTCAACTACATTTACTAATTTTGCTACATTTTGCCCTCTCTTTTGCATATAATACATAACACATATTCCTATATTATGTTCCATAATATGTATATACATATACACTTATTATAAAATGGTTATCTCTCCTTCAGTTTCTATGAGAGAATTATACTCCTCTAACCCAAAGACGTTTAATTTAGCCATGTGATATGCTTTGACCTCACATTGGTTTCACTATACTTCCTCACTTCTTGATTTTGGACTTAACTATGTAAGTTGTTTTGGCCAGTGGGATGTTAGCAGAGTGTTGTGGGTTTGTTTCCCCAGAAAGAGGAATTCTAACCTCTGGTCATTGTGATCTTATTTGGAAATTGGGTCTTTCAGACATAATTAAATTAAAATGAGGTCATGCTGGATTGGTATGGGCTCTAAATCCAATGACTGGTATCCTTTGAGGAGAGAGAGATTTAGAGACACCTGAGCACACAAACTGAAGAAGGTCATATAATGATGGATGCAGAAATTGGATTGATGCTTATATAAGACAAGGAATGCCAAAGATTACCAGCAAGCACTGGAAGCCTGGGAGTATCAAAGAAGGATACTCCCCTAATTTCTCAAAGGGAACAGAAACTTTCTGACTTCTCAATTTCAAACTTCTAGTCTCCATGACTGTAAGAGAATGAATTTCCATTGTTGAAAGCCACCCAATTTGTGGTCATTTGTTATGGCAGCTCTAGGAAACTAATACACAGAATGAAGCATGTTGTATCTTGAAATGTGTTACATAATTTGACTTGCTTTCTTTGTCTTCAACCTTCATGGGAAGAACGTCCTGGGTTTTTTATTGGTGCATTATAATTGTACATAATGATGGGATTTATTGTCACATATTCATAGATGAACACAATACAACAATATAATTTGAACATCCTCTGGATAGTATATTGTTTAAAGAGTGATCAGAGACATATAAAGTAGTCCTAGATTAAAAACCTGCATTTTGAAAGCAAGACACAGCTGATCTCAACCTATGTTTGCTGATTCCCACATGCATTGAGTGGGAATTAATATTGTTTTAGCTACTAAATTTTGGGACACTTTATTACATTGTATCATATACTTATATATAAATATTTTATTTTGCTATGAGCTAGTTGCAGACATTATGACATATTGTCCCTAAATATCTTACATGTACCTGTTACAAACAGGGCCATTGGCCCACATAACCTCAATACCATTATCACACTCAGGAAATTTAACATGAAAGCAGTACTATTATCTAATATATACTTCATATTCTAATTTCCCAATTGTTTAAATAATATTTTTTGTGACTGTGATTTTTAATCCATGATAGAATCAAGGATTGAACATTGATCTTAGTTGTTGTGTTTCTTTGATTTCCTTTAAACTAGAAGAGTTTAGAGAAAATATTTTTATGATACTGATTTTTTTCATGACACCTTTTTTAAAAGAGTTGTTTTACAGCATATTTCTTAATTTTTAAATTTTTATTTTTTCCTTTTCATTACATTACGGTTAAATGTTTTCACAAAGATACCACAAAGGTGATGTTGTATACTTCTCAATGCATAACATCCGGCAGCATACAATGTCATTTTATCCCATATTTTGTGATTTCACTATACAAAGATGTCCATTAAACTTCTCCATTAGAAAGTTACTTTGAAACTATGTGAATATGTTGTTCCCAAAATAATTTTATTGACCTGTGGTTTCCAATATGCGTGGACAATGTTTGCCTTGACTTACTGCATGCTTGTGACTTCATTGTATAAGTGAGTATGTACATGAATGCATACATATATGTGAATTCACAGTGCTGATTCCTTAAGGGTTTCTTCATTTCTCTTCTCCTTTCCCAAACCAAGAATCCTTAGTTCCTAGTACTATAAATATATTTGCTCATTGTATAAATCTTAAAATACATATAAAATAATTTTGGAATGGTTTTACTATTACCTGAGTACCATTTCTTTTTTGCAAATCCACTCAAATAAACTAGAGAAATATAATTTGTTGTATAGTGGTTATAGGGTATGATACCCTTCCTCACCCATAAGAGTCACAGCTGACACTCCTATAACAAAAGACAGGTTGTTAAAGAGAGAAAGATATAACAAATGTATTCAATCAAAGTTTTTACATGACATGGGAGGCTTCAGAAATGGAGATCCAAGATCCAGGGGAACTGTGCTTATGCTTAATTTGGTGAAAAAGAATGGACAGCTATGTAGAAATTATGATGGACAAAGAGAGTCTGATCTAATGGTAACAGACTGAGGAGGGAAACCCAGAAAGGCCTATCTGGTCTTCTCAAATTCCTTTTCGTTTCTGTGTAGTATTCCCTCCTCCAGGGTGGAGGGTAGGAACCCTCTGGAACAGGGTTGTTTGACTTACTATTAGACATGGTGGGTCAGAGAATTTTCTTATGGCCAGTTCCCACACAGAAAGGCAGGAGTTTGGAGCAATACTGCTGGGCCTTAAGGTTCACTTTGGGAAAAAAAGATTTCCAGTTTTCATGATCCACTTTCAGGACAAGGAATTTTCATTTCTGTGACTTCTGTTAAGGGATACAGAAGGGATGGAGAGAGGAAGGCAAGAGAAAGTCAAAAGAATTTTGCTGCTGAAGCCTTCCATTATTCTTTAGTGCAAGGTATTCAGCAAGCCAAAGTCCCAACACTGGATAACAAATTGTACCCCACAATCTGTCCTTTCAGACTCTATATTTCTTGTTTATAAAATTAGTTTGCATTTAAATTCATTCTACCATTTATATAGTATATAATTCACTTCAATTACCCACATCTACATCATAGGTTTAAATTATTCTGAAATTGTTCTGTTGAGAATTCTGCCTTTATTTTCAACATCTTTCAGAAAAAAATAGCCTAATTAGAGTAATGAAGAATCATCTCCCATTTGTTGTTTCTTTTATTCCTTGCAAACTTCAAATAGTTTTTGAGTTTTAATATTGATATTTACTATAATAGTCATTTTATAAGCATATTAATATCTGGGAGGTCCTCCAATTTTCTTTCACATATACTTCTCAAGCCTGAAAAACCTCTCTATTTTTAGGAGCAGATGTATTTTAAAACATTGAGGTTACACCTTCAGTTTTAATCTTTACTACTGTTTTAGAATTCTGTTCTTCTATTGTGTCCTCTCATACATTTGATCTCCTTTATTCATTTTGGCAGGAACAGATTGCTTTGAGGGATGTGTCTTTCTTAGGCAGCTCAGTTTATTGCAGCTGCTCTTAATCTCCCATCTGGTGCTTTATGTGATAATGCCTCTATTGTTTAACATGCGCACATGCATGAAATGCTTCCTTCTCCCACAGTAACATTAGAAGCCATAATATAAACCAATACCATTAATAGGCTAGAATTATATTACACTTTTATTTTCGACAGATGACTTTCATTCCCTTGTTCATATTATTTGATTTTCTACTAGTAATGTAGGCTTGTGTGTCTTTCTATGAAATCTAGAACTGGTTGGAAATGTCTTAATTTAACCAAATAGAGGCTAGACTGATAATTCTTCCCCTTATTAAACTCATGCCAACTTCTCCATTTTATAATTGAAAACAATTCAATTGACAACTCCAAATTCATACCTAAATTTTTATTTTTTAATTTTTTTCCTAATTTTTTATTGAAGTTAATGTTTTGTAAATAAATTTTTGTTTTGAACCTTAAAACAGAAATGATAACCATTATTTTCTGTGTTAAGATCTGTGTAACATTAAATGAAAAAATATTTTAAAGAATACCAAATATTAACTGATTAGCTGGCAAATGAAGACAAGTATGCCTCCTGAATAGGTCTGTTTTTCTGAGAGTGATGTTTGAGAAAGAAATTCACTTCACTCTCAGTTTTCTAGAATTGATTTTACCTGTAACCCATGCATCTGAACACACAGTAAGATCTGTATGTTCTGACTATACAGCAGTCCCTTGTTTCAAAAGATGGGTAAAATGGTGTTAAACTGATTGGGAAGAAGAGGCTACCAGAAGAGACATTGAAATTAGATGGTCAGTTGGAATTCTAATAGTCTCTTTAAAAGGTACAAATTTTCCATATTTTTTATTTAAAAACATTTGAATAAATGATGTCATTACCCTCTTTCTTCCTGTTATCTCTTTTCCTTGTCATCTATTAAAGAATATCTATGTGCAGAGCAACTTAAGGGTTCCTTATCTGAAGTTCAATGTACATATGTATTTCACAGTGACTTAATCATTATAACATAAAAATACACAGTCCAAAATAGCAAAAGCATGCCACAAAATTATTATATTTTCAATGGTTTGATAGTTTGTATACTAGGGTTGAAAGAAACTTAAAAGAAATAAGATTTTTTTTCCTCCTAGAATTTCTATTACTTTTTACTGCTTTCTAAACATAATCATACTTTATATCTTCCAGAAACTGATATTAGAGCAGTACTCTTCACTATTTCCATGAATGTATCAGCTAAAAAGAGAGAGCTTTCTAAGCATTTGTTTTAGTAAAATATATTATTTTAATGTTATAGTAAATGTTTATAAATGTTTATATATACAGACACTTTTCAAATACCTATTTGCTAACAAATGTTGGAAGACGTGCTTGAAGATATTTAAATGTGTTTGTAAAATATTTTCTTAAGTAGAAGTGAGGAACCAATCTGTCAACGACCACCTTTTGAGATTTAAAATCACCAGACCCCCCAATTTGTCTTCAATACAAAGTACTTTTTGAACTTTACAAACTGCATTTTCCGTATCTACCACCAGGTGGCAGGTGGATCCGCTTTTCTGAGCGCCATCCCGACCCCGCCCTACCGGAAGCTGTCATGTAAAGGAAATCTCTGGCCACGCCCCTAGTTCAGCACCCAAGGCGCGGACAGCGACACCGCCCAGTAAAGGTCTTATGACTCGCTGCGGAGATTTTCACCTGACAAAGGAATTGACCAATCCCGACCGGTTCCAAGGACCGCGTGACTGGCTAGTCGGCAATGCCAGACGCGGAGGGGGGTTAGGAACCCTCGATCTGGTGCGTTTAGACTGGCCGGGGAGCCACTGATGTTAAATGACCCACGTTAACAAAGTCCTGTGGATTATTTCCCCCCGTGCTGCCCACGGGATCCAAGGGCTTTGTAAATGCTGCCTTGCGGTGGCACAGGCATTAGACTACCCAACCTCCGCGTGATGGTTTATTCCAACAAAATGCGCGAGAGAGCAAAGACAGCACAAAAGTCCCTGTGACTTATGGCGGCGGTCCCTTGTCTCGCACAAAGCTGCTGTCAGCTCTCTTGAGAAACCAGAATGGGGACGGGCTGCCTTTTTTTTTTTTATCATTTCCCAAAGAACACAAATAACAGCTGTCCTCTTGTTCTCATGAAATTACTATTTTAGGCAAAGAGTTTGTCCTGAAGCACGAGTGTATTCTCCAAATGACGGTTTAGGTATCAATTTTCTAGTTGCCTAGCGACTAATTAGACAAAAAGAGCACGTTCGGGGGAGTTTAATTCGCGATTTAGAATGACAAAAGCCCAAGGGCAAATGAAGCTGGATTCAGCATAGAATATATTGTTGTATATTATTACCTGAGACTAGGGTTTAGAATCAGTCTAATAATTAAATCGCAGTGCCGGGGAAGTAGCTGGGGCTAAAGAAGAACATTTATCCACTTAAGATTTGCAAATAGGCTAAATTTAGCAGTTTTAGTTGTAATTTGCCCGCATTTTACAGATTGCTTTCTCTTTTCTGCTGTGTTGGCAGCGATGATTCAGATCTTTCACCAGCAGAGGGCGAGTCGACTGCAGTTTTTGACCCTCAGACACTCCCTCTTGCTCCCTCCCCCATATACCCCTGGGAAATTAATTTAGTACTGAGCTCTTCAAATAAAGACCAAGCGGAGGAAAGTCTGGTGGAGAGAGAGCAGCACCCAGGACTTAGCCTACTGCCCGTCCTGTCAGCTTTGAACGCACCGCTGAGCTGCACGTCTGCTGACATATCTCTTTGCTTGGGGTTGCAGTGGTTGCTGCAGGAAGCTGTGGGGATGAAAAATAACCCACCCCATCTTCAGAAGCCATAGATATTTGGGATAACTGGCTTAAGATAATTGAATGGGCCAGAAGTAGCCTAGTAAGAATTCAAATATAAACTATAAAGGTTTGAAATAAGAAAGAAGCAGTTTACTTCTCAGGGCTAATAACTCTCTGTTGGAACAATAATCAGAAAGACTCTGCTTTGTCATTCTAGGAACAAAAACTGGAGGGAGAGAGAAAAGAAAGTAAGAGCAATGACTAAGAGTTTTGGCTGCGTGATCTTTAAAAGAGAATGAGCAAAGAAAGCCAGCTTAAATAAAAAAATCTATGAAAGAAAGCCTTCCAGAATGCAGGACAGAGCAATAAAGCATGCAGCACAAAGTTAATTTATTGTTGGATGGAGACCTTCTCATTCTGGTCATATAAACCACTTGCTTGATAGGAGTGGTTTGGCTTGTAGTGTAAGATTTTGCAGATCTCTCGGAAGACAGCCAGAAGTCCCATTAATTGGACATGATCTTTCTCTTCCACATATTTATGTCTCAGAATTCATCTAACTCAATTTCAAAACTACTAAAATTATTTTTTCTGGAGACCATTAAACTGCATTTTATGCATCATGGCATTTTCTCTACCCTGATCATTAAATTTCTGTAGAACTTGTATTTAAAGGATACAATTACATTAATAAATTTAATTCACAAGCGCTGTGATACTTCTGTGTGCATGTGTGTGTGTGTGTGTGTGTGTGTGTGTGTGTGTTGGTGTGTGTGTGCTGCTGGAAATAAAACAGGCTCTTACACACTCAAGTTACCTGTCCTATCACTGAGACACACCCCTGACCAATTCTTTCTTTAAGTTGATATTGGGGAGGACAAGAGAGCAACATTTTTCAGAAAGCACAATTTGACTCAGTTTCATGATTCATTTTACAGATAAATTACATTTTGTTTGTGCTACACAGCACACCTGTTTCTGTAGCATTACTTCTGTAAAGGAGCACACATAAAATTTCCATAAATATACCAAATTGTATTCATGTTGCACCAAAACCAAATAAATGCTTTAAATTGGTTTTGGTTAAGATAATCCAGCACAGAATTCAAAAATGACTTTTCAAAATATGCATATTCATGTTTATAGCAGCACAGTTCATGATAACCAAACTATGGAAAAAGCTTAGGTGTCCATAAATGGATGAATGGATACAGAAAATGTGGTATATATGCACAGAGGAGTTTTATTCAGCCAAAGATAAAAATGAAATGATGACATTTGCAGGGAAATGGATAGAACTAGAGACCATCATGGTAAGTGAAATAAGTCAAACTCAGAAGATTAAGAGTAGTGTGTTTTCTCTCACATGCAGAAGCTATAGAGGGAAAAGGAAATCAAAGGTTGGGTTGGATCTCCTAAAAATCAAAGGAAGATCAGTAGAGGAAATAGACCAAGTGGTGTTAGGCAAGGAGGAAGTAAAGAAATGCTGGGGAATGATATTGGCCAATTATATTGTTGTATTGTGTGCATATACAAATATGTAACAAAAATATGTACAACTATAATGCACCAATAAATATATGGAAAAAACATAAGTACTAGGCAAATGAATAGGCATTTAATGAAGGAGAATAGTCAAACATCCAATAAGCAAAGATCTTCAATACCATTAATCATCAAAGAAATGGAAATTTAAATCACAATGAAATGCCTTTGTCTACTCCAGAGAATGGTGAAATAAGTAAATAAAAGCAGCCATTTTCAAGTACTGGAAAGGATGGGGCAATTCCAACTATCATGCATTGTTGGTGGATTGTAAATTGGCAAAATCACTCTGGGAAGCTAACAGCATTAACCAAAGTCTAATATAAGCATATTCTATGACTCAGTAATTGCAATCATAGACTTATACTCAATAGAAATGCATATATGTGTATACAAAAAGACATGTTCATCATAGCTCAAACCTGGAAGCAACCCCCAAATACTTCAACAACAGAATGGATAAATATATTGTTATGGGCATTACAGAAATATATACAGCAATGACAACTTTTTAAAAACCATTACAATATGAGAGAGTATACATAAATCTCACATTTTTTTCAGCAAAAAATCAGGAACAAAAGAAAATATTTTGTACAATTCTATTTATAAAGTTCAATAATTGGAAATACTTTGTTAAGATGATAGAGTGAGGGAAGTTGCTCCTTTGATAAAGGTAAAGATTAGGAGGGGTATGAGGGAAGTTTCAGGGATTTGATAATATTCTCAATTTTGATTTGGGTAATAGTTGTTTGGGTATTTTCGCTCCATAAGTCTTACTGAGCTGCACACTATGATTTGTGCATATTATGTATGTTATACTACAATTAAAAGTATATTTTTAAAAAGACAATGCAAATCATTTGTTATAGTTTGGATATGAGTTGTTCCCCTAAACTCCGTGTGTGAGACAATGCAGGAATGTTCAGATGTGAAATGATTAGATTATAAGAACTTTAAGAGAGCTGATCAGTGGGTTGATGCCCTAATATGGATTAACTGGGTGGTAATTCTAGATAGATAGCATGTGGTTAGAAGTAGGTCACTGAGGGTGTGCCTTTGGGGTTTATAATTTGTACCTGGTGAGCAGGGCTCTCTGCTTCCTGGCTATTCTGTCCTGTGCTGCTTTCCTCCACCATACTTTTCTACCATGATGTTGAGCCTCACCTCAGTCAAACTATGGTGTCACCCTACCATGTACTGAACCTCTGAAACCTCATGAACTAAAATCAAAATATCCTCCTCTAAGCAGTTCTTATCAGGTCTTCTGGTCACAGCAAGGAAAGACTGACTAAAATGGAAATTGGTACTGAAAAGGATGTTGTTGCTGTGACTAAACTGACGAAGTGGTTCAGAAGCCTCTGGAGATGGTTTGTGAAAAGAATTTTGAAAAGTTTAGAGATGCAAGTTAGAAAAGGTTTAGAAAGTTGTAAGTAGAGCTTAATGGGAGATTCTAGTGGGAGCATAGAAGACCAAAACGCTGATAGGAATGCGGGCAATGTTCATGAGGTTTCTGAGTCAAATGAGGGTTCTGTTGGAAATTGGACTAGAGGTCACTCATGTTACATTCTAGCAAAGAAGTTGCCAACATTTTGTCCTTGTCCTGAGACTTTCTGTGAACTCAATTTAAAGGTGATAGACTAATTGACCTAGCAGAGGATATTTCAAGGCAGCACAGCATTCAGGAAATGGCATGGGTATTGCTGACAACTTTTGGCAGTGTTTACTGTGATGATCAGGAGTAGAAAACAAAGGAGAAAAATTTGAAAAACTTACAGTTTTTGTCAGAAAATAGTGAGTAAAACTAGGGTTAAGGAAGTTTTAGTTGTTAAACATTTTATAACCACTAATGAGATGCTAATTACTTTACCCCAAAATAGAAAGATGGCTTGAAGGCATCTCAGGAATTGGCAAGACCACACCCATCTCAGGCTCAAGATTATAAGAGTAAAATTTCCTTTGAGACTACAGGTCCACTCTGCCTGCAAATGGGAGCCTAGGAAATTGTTTCCACAGTGCTCAGCCACCCAGGCACCTGCAATGGAGATGCCCCACCCATCACCACCCACCCCTGCCAAGATGAAAAAAATGCCAGTAAGGTGGAAAGCCTGCTGAAGAAAGCTGCAGAAATCAAGCAGAGACAAGCTAAGAGAGAGATCATGTACGCTGCAACCAGCAAGGTCATGGAGGTAGAACTACAATAGCCCTTCGGAGAGAACATCTCCATGCTGTGTCCCACACATGGGACATGGTACTGCAGGATTTGTTTGCCCAGCTAGATTTTGGTCTTGCTTTGGTTCCATCCCTTCCTTCTACACCCCTATTTCTCTCTTTTGGAATGGAAATTTTTACTCTGTGCTATTATATTTTGTTAATATGTAAATTGTTTTTGAATTGTACAGGGACTCACAGTTCTTTAACTGCCTTGAATCTCAGATGAAATGTTAGACTTGGACTTTCCGAACTGAAACTGTTACGATTATGAGGACTCTTGGAAATAGACTAAATGTATTTTGTATTATGGGATGGGCATGAGCTTGGGAGACTAGGGGTGGAATGCTATGGTTTAGAAATGAGATATTCCCCAAAATCTCATGTGTGAGACAATGCGAGAAGTTCAGAGGTGAAATTATCAGATTATGAGAGCTGTGAAAATCAGTAGATTGATTCACTTGAATGGATTAACTGGGTGGTAATTATAGGCAGGTATGTTGTGGCTGGAGGTATTAGATCACTGGGAGCATGCCTTTGGAATTTATATTTTGTTCCTGGCACATTGTGCTTTCTATGCTTACTGGATATCATGAACTGAGCAGCATTCCCCCCTAACCACAACCCTCCACCATGAGATTCTGCCTCATCTCAGGCCCAGAGCTAAGGAGTTAGCCAACCATAGACTGAACTTGAAACGAGTTAAAATAAACTTTTATTCCTCTAAGTTGTTCTTGTTCTATATTTTGGTCTCAGTGATTAAAAAGTGACTGAAACATGTCATAACCATATTTTAAAACATTCAGTGTCTTCCCATTGCACTGAGAGTAAAATCTAGTAATTTATATGACCTATAAGATACTGCATAAATTTATATTATCTAAATTTTCAATCTCTTACCAACTACTTCCTCTTTCAGTTGCTATGCCTACTCTGGTCTTCCATCACTTTCTAGAACATAACAATCTCCTTTCAGTCTTGATCTTGTTGCTGTCTCTACCTGGAATGTGCACATTGTACAATGTGTTCCTTCTTATCCTTCAGTTCAGATCAATGGTACCTCTTTAGAGAAGTGCTTCTCACTCTCCTATCAAAATCCCTGTGCTATATTTCTATTTGTTGCTCTAACAAACTACCTCAATGTTTTTAAACAAAACAAATTATTATCTCACACTTGCAAAGGTAAGGAATCTGAATTGGGTCTCACTGGTATAAAAACAAGAAATTAGCAAGGAATACCTTCCTTCTGGACATTATAGGAGAGAATAGGTTTTTTTGTCTTATCCAAATTTTGGAGGCATCCTGCATTTCTGGGTTTGCAGACTGTTCTTGCATCTTCAGAACCAGCAATGCAGCATCCTTAAATCTCTCCCTGACTCCAACTCTTTCTATTGTTTCTCTCTTTCACTTTTAAGAATTCTTGTGATAACATTGGATCAACCCGTATAATCCAGGGTAATCTCTTGATCTCAGGGTTGGCTAATTACTAATGTTAATTCCCAATTGCTATGTCATGTAATATATTCTCAGATTCTGGGAACTGGAATGTAGACACATGGGGGTCATTATTTTACCTACCACAATCTTTGAATACAGTATAATTCTTATTTTCCTAGAGCACTAATAACAATTTTGAATCATTTTGCATATTTATTAACTTTTTAACTAACTATTCTACTCTACTTTAACTTCTATGAGACTACAAATCTTACCTGTCCTATACTCTTCTGTTTATCTAATTCTTAGCATAATGCCTGGCACATTGTGGGAATTCAATAAGTATTTGTGGAAAGAATGAACAAATTTTAAGATTTTAACTTATATTTTGAAACTTAACAGCTCAATTTGGATTTCATATTTCCTGTTCATATATTGTTTCTTAGCAGTAGAGAAATTTCTGGAGGAATCAGCATAAACTTTCTCAAGTTCTTCATCATGCTCACTCACTTTGGAAAATCATGTTTATAGATAGAGGCCCATATTTGTCACATATATATCTTCATCTTTTTTTTTAAGAGAGAGAGGGAGGGACAGTGAGAGAAAGAGAAAGAGGGAATTCGTTTTATTTAGTTTTTCTTGTCTCTTTCATTGCTCTGACACTTTGTTGTATATGGGTGCTTGGATTTGAACTTGCATGCCACACAAGCACTGTAACTGGTGAGCCACCACTCCGGCCCCATATATCTTCATCTTTGATGGTACTTAAAAGAATAATCTATAAGTTATTTCCTCAAGGATAATAATATATCACAAAAATCATGCAGCTGAAGAAAAGATTATCTAGGATGAAGAATTGAAACTATATATTTTAAGGGGAAATTGGACATGATTTGATGATAGATTTGATGGGATGTTCAAAGTAGCTATGAGTGTAATTATTTTGAAAAAAGATTAGGAGAGGAATTAGTGATGGTAAGTTTAGGGAACTCTTTCAAAGAATTTTTGTAAGGAAGAAAGAAATAAACAGTAGCTGGTAAGAAAATGAGGTCAATGGATAGTTATGCTAAGATGCAAGGAATAACATGCTTGTATGTTCATGAGAAAGATTCAGTAGAATGGAGAAAATACAGGGATGGTAGATATCTGTCTTTAAATACATGATATGGGGAGATGTTTTGAGTACAAGTAGAAGGGTGGCCTTAGCTATGAGCATAGACAATTCATCTAATGGCACTTCTAGTGACCTAGAAGTGACAATAAGGAGCAAGGAGGAGAACTTATCATTTCTAGGTTTGTGGTACAAAAGCTAAGGAGAAACAATAGCTACATTTTGATAAGCATAAATGGAGGCAATGTACTCAGAGAGAACCATGTTTCAGTTAAATAAAGAAAATAATTTTTCAGAAAGAGGTGAAGTATATAAGAAATTGTGCTAACAGCTGACCAGAGTGCATAGTAGAAGGGTTTTAGCAGTTGAGGAGGGGTAGAAATAGCATAAGAAAAATAAATCTGCTAAATGGCAAGAGAGTTGTTCTCTGGGTGAAAAGAGAAAATGGGGGAGTTCTGAAGTTTTGGAAACTGACATAAACTATGAAGTTAATTTTGATGGTCCCACTGCACATAGTGGTGATAAGGCTGTTATGGGTATGATGGGTTAAATGTTCCTTGCCAAAAATTTCAGAATTCTAGGAGTCTTATTTAGCTAAAACTGATGTTTTCCTATACATACAGACTCATTTTGACCTGTTCCAATGAAGATGTGGAGGTCAGAGATAAGGGGCGGTTGCCACCTAGTGTGGGAGTTTCTTTCCACTACCTTGAGTATTATCCATAGCAGAAGGAATCAAGGTTTTTGGCTTACTGCCCTTTTTGAGGTCAAATCCACTTCTGAAGCATGTGATTCTCAGGAGATGAGAACACTGAGATGGTAACTGAGCTGCCTATGCTGCCAATTCTCATATAGGTTCAAAGGCCTGTGAGAACCAGAGGGTACAAGGATGATTGAAAATTAGGACTGAGCTAAGAATATTCATGGTTTCCTGGGGTTAGGATGAGTACTCCTGAAATGTGGAAAGTTTAGTTAGAACCTCACAGATGATTTTTTTTCTTTAAGTTTAAAAGTTGCCTACATTCTATCACCAAGATCAGAAACACAATAGCCTAATCAGTAACTGTGGGCACTTTGAGACATCCTAATATTTAAGAGGAAATTAAAAGTCAGTCTAGCTTGCTATCAATGTTAAAAATCACAAACAGACACATACATACTGAGTCACTGTAATAATTCTCTAGTCTTAGTTTACTGAAATCTCTGCAGATTCAATTTGGCATCAAATAACAGCCCATTCTTCTCTGCCACAGTAAGTCATTTGGAGCTGATGAGGAGACAGATAGTATGTTAGCTACTGAGAGGAAGAAAGAAGTGCCCTCAGGTGGCATTTTGTTTTGAAGAAAATCTGATCTATTTTTCTGAGCAACACTAACCAAAATCAGAGACTTTCATCATGACATCTTTTTTTAACTTAACTAATTAGAGGTTAAGATGCTTAAGTTTGCCTCTGGTTATGCCTTTAATAAAAGTTACAAGAGTCTTCTTACCTGCAGTTTTTTCAACCATGCAAGTGAAAAATAAAAGTGCCGAAAAGAGTCAAATGGGATTTCTGAGTCATGGCTGACTTAAAACCAGGTGTTCCAACCATAGCCTCCAAATAAAAGAGTATTCACATCTTGAGCTCCAGGCAAGAAAAGCAAACTACTCCCCTCAGAAGACACCTCACTTATGAAGAAAAGGGAACCAGAGACACGGGTCCAATTCAAAGAGAAATCCTATAAATAATATCTGCAAAATGAGTTAGGTTCTTAGAAGAACATAATGTACCAAGATAGATGAACAACCTTTTTAAATAGGGTGCTAAGATGACAATAGGGATTTAGTTCACCTTGATACTAATTCACCTAAAGTCAGTTCTCCTGATGCCAATTTACCTAATTAATTCATCTAAAATTAGCATTTTCTAGAGCAGTGGTTCTCAGTCTTAGGCATGCATTTGGTGGTTCTAACCTGGGAAATTAAAAAGTAATAACATCCAGGCCACAACCTGAGATTCTGATATATATTTGCCTGTAGGAGAGCCCAAGAATTCAGATAAAGTATAGAAACTCAGTTAAATTTACATTTCAGATAAAAATAAATACTATTTTCCTTTAAGTATGTCCCAAATATTGCTTTTGACATATTACATAAGATAAACTTATAATAGAAAAGCTATTCACTATCCGAAATTGAAATTTAACTGGAAATCCTGTTTTCATCTGTTAAACTGGTGACTCCAACAATAACTCTAGGCAGAGCCAGAACCAGCAACTGCTGTAGTGTATGCAAATCGTGCAAATGGAGTTCCTTTGATGTTTCCTGAATAATTTCACAACTTTTAAAAAATAAAAATTTTCCTGTTCCTACACAGTTCTAGAATTCATTTTTAGTCGGTTAGTTTCTAAGAGATAGACAGGTATTAGCATTATTTTTATATTTCTAAAAATATTTAAAATATATTATGCTTCATGTGATTCTTCAATACTTCCTTTTAAGTATTTACTCCTTTTTTTGCTATTTGCTGTTGTTTAATATTCTTTTGTGCTATTTCTTATTAATTTATAGGAACAATATACGCATAGAAATTGTCTCTTTTCTATGATAGAAATAATATTATATAGTTAAGTGTCAGTGACAGGCACATATTCTGAGAAATGTGTTGTTAGGTGATTTTGTTGTATGAATTTGTTACAATATACTTACACAAAACTAGATGGTATGGTTATTGAACACCTAGGCTATATAGTATAGCCTATTACTCCTGGTGTTCAAAAGTATACAATGCATTACTGTGCTAAATAATGTAGGCAAAGGTAACAAAATGGTAAGCATTTGTATATCTAAACACACCTAAACATAGAAAAGGTACTGTAAAAATGTTAGGAGTATAAGGATTTTTAGCAGTCTTATGGGACTACCATTGCATTGAGTCATTGATCAAATGTCCTTATGGGGCACATGACTATGTTTTGCCCTTTGATTTTGTTCATGGTAGTTGTTGTGATGCAATTTTAAACTTTCATATATTCAAAATAAGTATTTTCTCTTTTGTCTTCCTATAAGATCTTTTTCCACTTGGAGATTATTTTTAAAGAATCATCCATTTTGTAGCAGAGGGTATAGCTCCAATATTCTCTTCTCTTTAAATAGAAAACTCTGATTTTTAGTTGGTCATGTCATGCATCTAGTTGTAAACATGCCTGTGTGAATTTCTTCTTCCTCCTCCTCTTTCTTCCTCTCTCTCCCATTCCCTACCCCCCTTCCTCCTTCCCTTTTTCTCTCTTTGCCATTGAGATGAAAATAGAAGTGTTAAGTGGAACTTCTCAGGGGAACCTTCTTAAAAGATGTCCTTACTTCTTTTTTGCTGCTAAAAAGGCTGGCGATCTAGCAGCCGTCTTGAACTACAGAACTTCTTGAAGATGGAGATATGCCATGCTAAAGATGGCAGAATAGAAGATATAAGCCTATATTTCTAATAACATAACAAACCTACCTGTCAGTTCAAACTCCCTCTCACGTATCTTTTAATGAGAGGAATGAAACTTCCATTATGTCTAAATGTCTTTTATTTTGAATCTTTTAAATACATATTAACCCAAACTAATCCTAATATATCACACTTACTTTAATGGGTTTTTTTTAAAGAAAGAAGGACAGTGAGAGAGAGTAAGAGAGAATCAATTTTATTTAGTTTTTCGTGTGGCTTTTGCTGCTCCAACACTTAGTCGTGTACGAGGTGCTGGGGTTCAAACCCGGTGTCCCTTCACATGCTAGGCAAGCATCATTACCACTGAGCCATCCCGACTTTTTTTTTTCAAGAGAGAGGGACAGAGAGGGAGGGGGAGGGATAAAGAGGGAAAAAGAGTTTTATTTAGTTTTTCATGTGTCTTTCGTTGCTCTGACACTTTGTTGTGTACATGGTGCTGGGGTTTGAACCCGTGTACTTGCATGTGCCAGGCAAATAAATGCTGTAGCCACTGAGCACTGAGCCACCACTCCAGCTCCATACCCTGACTTTTAATAGTTTTTTTTTTTCCTTTCACAACCCTTCACAACCCTGAATTCTCTCAGCATATATATATTTAACTTCATCTTGAATTTATTTTGGTGTATAATCTTTTTCAATTTTTATTGTGGTAAAATACACATAAAATTTAGCAATTTTACCATTTTTAAAATACATTGATGACATTGTGTAACTATCACCACCAGCCACCTTCATAACTTTTCATTTTGTAAACCAAAACACTGTGCCTGTTGAATAATAACTTCCTATTCCTCTCTCCCCACAGACCCTGGAAACCACCAGGTTCTTTCTCCATGATTTTGACTATTCTGACTACCTCATATATGCAGAATCATATTGCATTGGTGGCTTTTTTTGTGTGGTAGGCTTATTTCACTTAGATAATGTCCACAATGTTCATCCATTATTATGGTTCAGATATGAGACATCCCCCAAAGCTTGTGTGTGACACAGTCAAAGAAAGTTTAGAAAATAAATAAATAAATAAATAAACAAAAAAGAAAGTTTAGAGGTGAAATGATTGGTTTATTAGAGCTGTGATCACTGATTGATGCACTTGAAGGGATTAACTGGGTAGTAGCTGTAGTCAGTTAGGGTTTGGTTGGAGGAGGTAGGTCACTGGGCGCATGCCTTTGAGGTTCATATTTAATCCCTGGTGAGCAAAGCTTTCTGTTTCCTGATTGCCATGTACTGAGCTGCTTTCCTCTGCCACCTGCTTCTGCCATGATGTTTTGCCTCACCCTGCACCCAGAGAAACAGAGTAGGTTGTCTATGGACTGAGGCTCCTGGTAACCATGAGCACCAAATAAACTTCCTCCTCTAATATTGTTCTTGTGGTCACAGTGGCAAAAATGTTAACAAAAATATCCATTTTATAGAATATATCAGAATTCCCCTCCTTTTTAAGGCTGAATAATAGTTTCTCTCTCTCTTTCTCTCTCTCTCTCTCTCTCTCTCTCTCACACACACACACACACACACACATCTCCACCCACATTTTGTTTATCCATTCATCCATTGATGGACATTTAGCTTAGCTCCATGTTTAGTTCTTGTGAATAATACTGCTATGAACATGAATGTATTAATACCTTTTTAAGATACTGCTTTCAATTCTTTTGGGTATACATACAGAAGTGAATTTGCAGGATCATATGGTAATTCTATTTTTAATTTTTTGAGGGAAAGCCATACCACTTTCCATAGTAACTCTACCATTTTATACTCCCACTAACAGTGCACAAGGGCTCAAATTTCTCCACATTCTTACCAATATTTGTTATTTTCTGTTTTGTTTTGATAATAGTCATCCTAATGGGTGTGCGTTAGTATCTCATGGCGGTGTTTATTTGCATTTCCCTAATGATTAATGATGTTGAGTTTGCTTTCATGTGCTTATTGGTCATTTGTATATCTTCTTTGGAGAAATGTCTATTCAGGTCTTTTGTCTCCATGCCCTCCACCCCAACATTTTTAACTGGGAATTAAACTCTGGGGTACTTAACTACTAAACTATATCCCCCCTTTTTAATTTTGAGACAGGATCTCATTGAGTCACTTGAGGGTCTCACTGAAGATGGCCTTTAACTTGCAATCCTCCTGTCTCAGCCTCCTGAGTCACTAGAATTACAATTGTGCACCACTGCACCCAGCTTTTTGCCCATTTTTGAAGTGGGTTTGCTTTATAGTTGTTGATAGAAGTTCTCTATATATGCAATATATGTTTATAAATCATAAAAGTAACACATTCTAATTTAGAAAGACACAAGAGGCATACAATCAGAAAAAGGATATCAGACTTTGTCCCAGTATTTAAAAATAAGCACTGTAAAGATTTTCATTATATTTTCTTCCGGTCTTTTTCTTTGTATTTCATTTTACATAGCCAGGTACTGGGCTCATAGTAGGTGCTACAAAATATTGGTTTAATGATTAATGCATATGTATTCTTTTGCATTTTGATTTTTCCCTTTTAATGACATTTTTAGTGGTTCCAGCAAAGGTGCATTAATCATTAATAATAAAAACATAATGAAGATATTAGTGCATGAATCTTTGTATAATTGTAATTTCCAGAAATGGATAAAATGCTTTGAACATCTTTAAAGTTTTGAAGATACTATGATAAAGGGTTAGATCTTGACAGGGCTCCCCCCAAAATAGTAGCCCTCTTTGTGGTCAATAACTAGAGCAAATGAAGGCCAAAAGATCATCTATATCATTGACAAATCTGATGTTAGAGAATGTATTTGTATCTTCAGACAAATATGTTTCTTATACTGACCTCTAGAATTGAACCCAAGGTAGGCACCCCCATCACACTGCAAGCAGGAGTAGAATAGAACATGGGCTCCTGGTAAGTTGTTTGATCCAAGATAAAGCAAGGGAACAGGGTTGGTTTGTAGATACTCAATTTATACTTTCAAACTCTTCTATCAGGAAAGTCTTTTCCTTATGAGGGAGTGATGGGTTGGATGCAGAGGGAATAAAACATCAAGTCATTAGCACATTCCCAGAATGGAAAAACGGGGAGGAAGTGTTGGCTTGCATCTGTGTACAGATCAGAAGCTATGAATTGCTTTTCAGTGCTAAAGATTGAACCCAGGGCTTCATGCATGCTAGGCACACACTCTACCAAAGAGCTACACCCCAGCCCTACATAATAATTTAATATATAACGAATGGTATCTAGTTATTTCAGTTTTTACCTTTGATTATTGCTGAGGTTGAATAGGTGAACATTTTCCACATATTTTAAAATTCCCTTATCATCTATTCATATATCTTGGAGCCTGAGAATTTTTCTTATCAATTTTTATAATTTCTTTATATAACAAAAGTTATTCTTCATTGTACTTTGGTTAAAATTTAGCAGTTCATTTGCTTTTTAACTTATGGATTACAGGAAGAACTTATGTAACTATTGCTATTCTGTTCTTTGTGCTTTAGTTTACTGTCTTTAAGACGTGAAAGTCCTCAAGTGGTGTTTAACAGATATATATGTTTGTTTTACTCTAGTTCTTCCTTGGTTTAATTTGTATAATCTCTTTAATGCAAAAGGTATCTATGTCTTTATTGTTATGAATAAAACTGCTTTTGCCCACCTTCAATCTATCTGAATTTCTAGTTTCCTCCTCTTAGCCCTCTGCTTTCTCACTTATTCCATAGGCAAGTAAGGAGAGAGGGAAAGAAATTAAAAGAAACAGAAAATTAAGTGATTTTCATTTTCTTAATTAGAAAAGAGCAGTTGTCTCTGCAAGTCACCAGTTTTTTTTGTTTTTGTTTTTGTTTTTGTTTTTGGGAACACTCTCCCTTCCCAATTAGTTGCCCCAAATGTGCATATTTTCCTAAAAATAAAATAAAAGTAACTTTTAAAGTATCCAGTATAAATCCTCAAAATGTGAGGGGGAAATATCAACTTAACTCACTTTTAAGTCATGTAAATATACTCAGAAAAGAGCAAGCACACATCTCATATGAAATATGATGGATTGAAAAAAATTAAATTTTGACCTAATTAAATATTAGTTAGGCTTACTTTAATGTAAATTGATTTTGTCACTTCTTATCAGAAGTTTCAACTATAACTTGAGTCTCACTAGAGAAGGGAAGACGGGAGTAAAAAGTTTAATAAGGATCATATATATGGGAAGAAGGAAGGAAAAAAGGAAAGAAAAGATAAGGAGAGGAAAAATGATAAGGAACATTAGAAAAACTCAATGGAGGAAACAGAAGAGTATCTGAAAGAGGACTAATTGGAGAGTGGGGAAGAGGAGAGAGGAGAAGGAAGAGAAAAGACGCAGAGATAGATGCCCAGTCACTCAAAATGGATTCAGATGCCATATTGTCAACTTTTTAAGAATGGCTCAGTGCTTCCTCTGTGCCTGATGGTCTTGTAAGTTCTTTGTAGATGTTAATAAGTTTAACTTACTATCTTTCCTGATACGTAGTTAACATACATTCCCAACTTTTTCAATAAAAGTAATACCTACAAGAAGCTGACTCCAGGTCTGCTCCTTGGGGACTTGGTTATACTTCTATTCATGTACCCAGAGAACTAGGAACAATGACATGTGGGCTCCTTTTCAGGAAAATGGAAGACAAAAACATTGCATTCTCCGGCTTGATCATTAGGAAGACTGAAGAGTTGTAGAACCAGAGTAATTGGCCTCCAGTGCTTGATGGTTTCCAAGCTCCTGATCCAGCAAGCCCCTTGGGACACAGGCCTAATGCACTGTGTTCCTTCTACTGAAACGTCGAGTCTGCATTTATTACAGTAATTATCCATTGTACAAATATACATTGATTCTGAGATCTCACACTGCAATCTATCTGATATATCCACTGGGCCAAAAGCACCATCAATTTTTCACACTGTTTCAAAGCCAAATTTGCTGCTCAGATATTTAAAGGCATCTTGTATTCTGGTAAATAATTGACACCATAAGCTAGACCAGTCAAATAATATTCTTTTGATGGAAGAGATGGGAAAATGTGCAAATTTATGATAATTAAATAACTGCAAATTAAATGGCAATCCTTTGCTTATCACATTTTCAAAAATAAGAAAGACTAATAATTTGCAACATTGGGGAAGGTGTGGAAGTTCTCATAAAACTGTTGGTGGGAATGTATTTATTTATGCATACTGTCAATTTTGAAATATGTATAAAAAGTTTAATGTTCATACTATTTTATTTATTCCACTTTTATTCTATCTTTGGAACTTATCCTGAGATAATAATTGGACTAATATGCCAAAAGTGGTATAGGCGTATTCATTGTAAGAATTTAAATGAGCACAAATATCTTTAACAAGGGCCTGATTAAATAAATTATAGCATAACCATATCATGGAATACTATGTAAATAATTACAAAGACAGTATGTGAGGAAAAGCAAGTTACAGAAAGACTAGCATATTCCTTTAAAAATATGTGCATGCTTATTGAAAAAAGCATCATCTCCCTCTTGATGTTCCCTTCTATTCAAAGGAAACTCAATCACACCCTTAGCTTTTCTATGCCTCGCAGCTTGCTACCCCACGAGATTAGAGCATTATTTGCTTGGCAATTTGGGGAAGAATAAACAGTTAATATCTGGCTCAGCTCTGCCTCTTTTCCTCCTCGGAACTGAGCTGCCTTCTGGGAATGATAGTTCTTTTCTTCTCTGCTGTGCTGCCTTTCTTGCCTAAAACTGTAATGGGAAATGACTAATTTGGGAGTCCATGTAACAGTCACATTTGTCGCTAACACTGACTAATACTAACTGTCCTCTAACTCACCTTTATACTTAGTAAAAGAATATTTTTGTCTTTTTAATTGCACACTTCAGTTTATTTATCAATTCAGTGCACTGGACAAGGGAGACACTGATATTTATTGGCTCTTTGTTTTTTGTTGTTATTGTTGTTTTTAGAGAGAGGGACAGTGAGAGAGAGAGAGGGAGAGAGAGAATCAGTTTTATTTAGTTTTTCATGTGGCTTTAGTTGCTCTGACACTTCACTGTGTACATGGTACTGGGGTTTGAACCCATGTCCTCGTGCATGCCAAGCAAGTGCTGTAACTGCTGAGCCACCACTCCAGCCCCTTATTGGCTCTTTTCAATCACCCAGTTATATATGCATCAAAAAAAGCTTGAAAGAATAGATTTCAAACTCTATAGATGTTTCACTTACTACTTACTATATTCTGGACTTTCATATATTTTATTTTTAGGAAAGAATTTTGTGTTACTTGTAGAAACAATAAGGAGAAATCAACATTGCCATTTTATTCTGAATAAAAAGAAATATAAAACATATACAATACTGTATATAAAAATAAGATGTTTTCTCCAATATACTATTCATGGCTCCCAAGGTTTAATGAAATGGGTATTGTCATTCACTCCTGGTAGCCTCTGATCTTGCAGTACATGCTAATAGGAGAATGACACTGCTTTATCACTAACTAGCCCTGTGACACAGAATGAGTATTTCCCATTCCTCTGAGCATCAATTTTTTATTATTAAATGTTTCTTTTCGGCCCTAACTTTCTGAAATTCTATGTACTACTGTTAAGTATACACCTGAAGAATAGCAGTTATCAGCAAGCTATTAAAGTTGTTTTCATGAATATGTGTCTCTTCTTGAAATTCCTTTTTCCACCCACAGCTCCCTAACACAGGACTGATTTGGACCAGAGGTGGTCACCTGACTCAAGGCTTTTCAATCAGTTTTCCTCTCCATGAAGAATTGGGAATTTGGAATTAGAAACAGAAGGTAGGCTTTCGTGATCATGAGAACTAAGGGAGAATGAAAATGGAGTTGTGGAAAAGAAGGAGAGAACGGTAGAGAACTAGTCTGTAAAGATAGGGAAGAATGAAATAGAGTAAGAGAAATGATTAAAGAAGAAAAAGTTTAGAAAAAAGAATTTAAGCTTTTGAAATACTAGTTTTGGTCCCTTCTGGATGCTCACCCTCATTCCCATGCTGAGGTTTTTGTTTGTTTGGTTGGTTTGGTTTGGTTTTTGGGGTTTTTTTGTTTGTTTGTTTGTTTGTTTTGTTTTTTAAGAGAGAAAGGGACAGTGAGAGAGAAAGAATCAATTTTATTTAGGTTTTCATGTGGCTTTTGTTGCTCCAACACTTCATTGTGCACTTGGTACTGGGGATTGAACCCTTGTTCTCATGCATGCCAGGCAAGCACAATTACCTCTAAGCTACCACTCCAGTCTCCCATCCTTAGTTTTGATAAGACAACCTTGTATCCTTATAATAAATGAAGCTGGTTTCTTTAACTTGCACCCTCCCACCAATAATAATAATAATAATAATAATAATAACCTAAAATGCACATTTCTGCCAGTAGAATTGTCTTGTCTCATAATCCCTTAGCCCTATCATTCCAAATCTACACAAAGAAAGAGCCTGAACGATTCTAATTTTACATGATTTAGGCTCAGCCTGTACAAGACCTCTTCCCTGCCCTACAATTATCCCTGGGTGAGATGTAGCACTACCTTTCTATCCCAGCTACTCCCAAACACCTGTGATCCTTACTAGATATCTGAGCTGAGCTCTTAGTTTGCCATGCCACTGTGAAAGTTGTAAAAGAAGGGGTGGAGGTTCCAGACTCCAAGATCCCTAGGAAATTGTTCCTAGACTAGAGGAGGACAAAAAGGAAGGCAATTTGTAAAGCTCCTACAGTTGAGAAGAAATATGTGCTTTGTCCAGATAATGAACGCTGTTAACCAAAGGACTTGAGAATGCAAGTCTTTCTTAAAAGATTAGTTTGAGAAATAAAACAGTATTAATAATTTAGTGGTGAAAATCTTCTAAAGCTTATGAGCCAAATGGTTTTGGAATCAAGATTTTTTTAATACATGAATGGCTGCCTTGATTCTTAGCTATCTCAGATTGATTTTTGACAAGTAATTTATTTTTCTTAAAATGAAACCATCAGTTAGATACAAAGTTTATGTATAGCTAAGATGTAACAACCTAGAAAAAAATGAGATGGCTTTATATCCAATGTTCAACTAGATCTTATGAAAATATAAGTCTAAACTAGTATTTAAATTGCATTTGACGCTCCTTCTTTCCTACATGCATTTTAATCTGTGACTGGATGGAGAAGTCTTTGGGTAAAATGGAGTTCCCATGAAATTGTTGAGGTAGGTAAATGAAGACAAATCCTTCTAACTTTTTTCTGTATTTCTTATGAATATCTGTCTGTTTTTCATCATCCACCTACAAGTAGAATCATAATTTACTGTTGACTACTAAAAATAAGCCTGCCTTCAGATAAAGGGATGTGATTTTTTTATAAAGGAAGCCACAGAAAGTTCATAATGACTTTCCAAACTTCCTCTGGGATCTAAGGGTCGATCGTCTCCACTCATAGGTGGAGGTGGGGACTAGACCCTGGACAGTGAGAAAGTTGGTCTAGTAACATGAGTTAAATCCAGATAAGATGTAATGCTTTATAATCTAATACCTTTTTTTAGAGTTATAAAAGGAAAGGGAAGGGAGGGATAAGGGAGGGTAATTGGGGGGGCACTCCTGGGGATAATTGCAATATCCAGAATATTTACACATTTTATACACATTTTATATTATTTTGTTAAAATTTTGTAAGGTTGTTCAAAAATAAAAAAAAATAATAAAATATAAAAAAAAAACAAAAAACAAACTTCCTCTGGAATGCGCCTAACCGAAGATTTATAAAGTTGAAGCATTGAATTCATCATTGACAAGTGCTACTTTGTGTTTCTAGTAGCAAAAATCTGGCTATAACCCAAATGCCTTAATAAAGAAAAAGCTGAAGGCAATATGATCTGACCATTATATGAAATTTATACAGGAATTTAAAATATCCTTTAGAGTTGCCTTGAAGAAGTCTCCATGTTATTATAAGTTAAAAAAATCTGTAAGGTAACAATCATGGCATTATTTTGTTTTTATTTTTAAAAGAAAATAATTAATCCTATGTACATATGATATGTATAAATGCATAGAGAAAAATGTGGAAAAACACACCTGAAACGGTTAACATTAGCTATTAGTGTGATTAATGATTTTTCTTAATCTGTCTCTGAGTTCTTTGATTTATTTAAAAGAACCTATATTACTTTTATAATAAAAATTCAGCATCACATAAAATTAAATCAAGTGAGGCTAGCAAGAAGTCTTGTGTGTGGCTAGGTCTTTCTTGCTGCATCAGCCTATGACAGAAGGCAGAACAGCTAAAGGGTACTTTGTGTGTTCAAGCAAGAGAGAGAAAGAAACAAAGAAGGAAGCCAAATTCATCCTTTTCTCACTCCTGTGGGAATGGCATTAATTCATTCATGAAGGTAGAGCTGTTGTAACCCAACCCTCTCTTAATACTGGGGACTCAGTTTCTAACAACACATGCAGTTTGGGGAGTACATTTAAGTCACAGAACATGCTCAGAGTTGTCACAGTAAATAGGAAATCTGTGTACTTATCCACAAATCCTCCTTATTTTTGTATTTTTTCTGCCATAAGTGTGGAATCTCTTACTGTGCTATGCTTTAGTGGTTAGTTAACTTGTGTATATCTCTTCCTTAAACTTTAAATATCTTGAGGATATATCTTTGCTATATTTAATTTCTCTAGAACCTATCTTAAGACTTGCCATGTCATAAGAGATAGAGATTTTTTTGAGCCAGTTAATAACGAATAATATTTTTAGATTTCTAGTGTGCTACGAACATTGCAAGACAGATGTTGCATATAGAGAATGTTTTTAGAGGAAAAAGAAAATTTGTGTACTATAAAATAAATTTTCAAGTACATAAATTGAACGAATAGTAAATAACTGAAGCTAATGCTATTAGGGTGTTAAAAAGTACTCTAATAGCTACGTCTATGAAAAAGGAGTACAGAGGTGGAAGAAAGGACTGTTAACTGTTTATTGAGCACTTAAATAAACATTATGCTAAAAAGTTTTTGAGATTATCTTGTTAAAACCTCCCCACAAATCTATAAATCTGTTCTATAATTATCACCATTTCAGCAATGTGGAAACTGAGGCTGAAAAACAGAAGTAGTGACTTACCAAGGTTCCCATCTAATCAGTGGCAGAACTATACCAGATTGTTTATAAGTAGAGTACCTAAGCATCCCAGCTATCTGGGGCAATCCAAGTTTACATCTTAATTTTATTAATGATATCTTATTTCCATTTTTTTAAGAGAGAGGGACAGTGAGAGAGAGAGAGAGAGAGAGAAACAATTTTTATTTAGCTTTTCATGTGGCCTTTGTTGCTCCGAGACTTCGTTGTGTACATGGTGCTGGGGTTTGAACTCACGTTACTCATGCATGCCAGGCAAGTGCCGTTACCACCAATCCACCACTCCAGCCCTCTTATTTCCATTTTAAACATGGACTAAACAAATTATATTGTTACTATGACTCAAGGTTTTTCAGTCTTGATACTATTGACATTTTGGACTGAAAAATTATTTGTTGTGGTGGGGGCGCTGTCCTGTGCATTGTAGGTTGCTTGGCAGCACCACTAGTCTCTCTACTTATTAAATGCCAGTAGCAATGGCCACCATAAGTAATGAAGACCAAAAATGTCTACAGACATTGACAAATGCCCCTCAGTGTGGGGATTGCTCCTGGTTAAGAACCACTCTGCCTAAAACCTATGTTTATAAAAATGTAACTACAGAAGGACAATATGGTTCATTTGTTACAGAACATGTACTATGAATGGAACTACTCAGTAGAGTAGCTAGCTTATACTCTATCCTTAATTTCAGGCTGCTTCTTACTCTCAAGATAGTCCACATTCTCTCTTGAACATGTAGCTCTTGCTTTTTCCCAAAAAGATGTCTCTCTCTTGAGATACCCTGCATTTTCCCTTGAATGTGTATCTGCTTTCCTAAATAAATCTGTCTCTGAAAAAAATAAAAAAAAATTAGTTTTGTAGGGCATATTTGACTTCCCAACTGTAGAAAGCTGCAAGAATTGAACAAATAATGATCAAGTTGACTGGAGGGGCTCTAGTGATAAAAACTAGCTTGTTGTAATTTCTTTCTTTTTTTTTTTTCCTTTAATGTTGGGAATGAAACATAGGACTTTGTGTGCATGCTAGGCAAGTGGTCTACCACTGAGCTATAATCTCAGCTCTGGGATGTTGCAATTCTTATTAGAGAAGACTGAAAAAAAAAACATATTAGGAAGTAACCAGCAACCTCCTGGCTGCATTCTAGTAATATCCTGGAGTTTGATTCTTTATTCCATTGGATGTTTTACCTCAGTGATGAACACAAAAACCAGTATAACAGCCAGACGATATAGTAGGTTTCACACTGTGGCAAACTTCTTTAGTAATAATCACTAATGATAATCAGTGTTACATTTTCCCTACTCTTATACTTAGAAATGACCACCATTTCTTTCATACCACCATATTTCATTTATTAGCAATAACAGAGGAAATACCAATAGCACCAATTAAAAATGAATCCACATGACGTGTTTTATCCTTACAGCTGTAATGACTAGTAACTAACATGGATTGGAAAGCACTTCACAAATTTAAAAAGTGCTGTACAGATACATTATAAGCATCATCATTAATAAATTAGCCCGATTCTCCTAGTTCAAAAGGCACGTAAGGTCAGTTACATGGGCTTCAGTGGGGCAAAATGATCACAACCTACAATGTAGCAATGGTTTACATATGTTGGCAACAAGTTTTACCCCATGCAATCCTGCAGAGCTGAAGTTACACACCCTTCAAAATATGGGAGAATGAAGCTAAAAGTAGACAAGACAAGTTTTTTTTTTAGATTTAATGCCTTTTTTCTATAACAGACTCCTACTTCTTTTATATTAACTTTTAAATATAATTAAACTTGTAGCTTGCACATAACAAAATTAAAATGTCTTATTTAAGGTAACAGTAAATTTTATTACTTTCTATGAGCTGATATTCCAGATAGCATCAGAATTTCAAAGCATTCTGCAACTTCAAAGAGGTCAGATTGGTAAAATTTGTGCTTGCACACCTTCAGGGAATATCTTCAGTATTCATTCCAGAATTGTTACTAGAAAAAAACAGCTTTATCCATTCCCTTGCCAGCAGGAATTTTGGCAAGAGATAGCTCTTGGCTGACCATAAATAAAATTCCTTGAATCACCAGTATCTTGATTTAAGAAAGAAATTTTACTGTGTCTTTCATACACAAAAGCTGATTAACAATGGTTAAAAAAAAACACTACTCCACTTTTTCACAGGTGTACAAAAGGAAATATAATGGAATTACATTCAACAATAAAGCTTAAATTTCACTCTAGGTAATAGTTGCATTAACATTCACATACACAAGCACAGAGTAAGTATATTTCAGGAGTCTTATAATAGCATACAGCATACATATGGGAGATTGATTTCAGGTAACATCATAAGGTGTTAGTAATATTAGCAATTCAGAGTGTTATAGAAAAGAATAACTAAAGCAAAGAGAAGGTGTAGGCTAGCACACCAAGACAAGTCACAGAATAGAGGATTGAAAAGTCTGCTCACTGTATGTATGCAAAAACAGTATTTTTCTTCAATTTCTGGGTCTTGATATAGTTGGTTAGAGAAGGTTGTGTATTCAAAGTGCACATCATTTTTTCTTAGAAAAGAGAAAGAAAGAAAGATCCTTTTATTTAGTAATTAATACATGCAAGAGGCAGCCCCAGAGTCCGGAAAGTAAAGCTGTGACTGGCAGGTGGCCGGTATAATACAGAAGTTTCAGGCAATTCTCTTAAAGCTCTTCTGTAGCAGCAATGATCATTTAAATGGCTGTGGACTGAATTTTCTTTCGGGGGGAGTTTAGGGGAGTTGTATTCATCATTATTTCTGTAAAGATTTATAGTTATAGACTTTCTCTTTCTTTAAATAAATCTATCAAATAACAAACAGCATAAAGTGAGGTGTTGGATTTTCTTCTTTTGCTTTTGCATATGTGTTTGGAAAAGGATCTGGCCTTTTCATAAAAATTGTGTGCAAAAGAATTTTTAATAAAGTGAGCACAAGGACATACACAGGAAACACATCAGATCTGCTTCTGTTGCCCTGGCTGGCCCTCTGTCAAACGCTGAACTGTTGGCTTGTATGTATGATGCAGTTTGTAAGTATAAATGACACCACAGCCAACAGACTTTAGGGACCCTAAAGCCTTGTCAGTGGGGGTAGCTTTGTCTTCTAGAGGTTGGCCACCAGCTCTTGAGTTGTAAGATCTATAAAGTCTGGTTCCTTTTAGTTTCACATTTCCCCTCCATACAGATAACTCCCACTGTTTATTTGCCTTTCTTTCCCAGCCCTTTTTGTGCCAAATAGTCTAATCTGGGCCATCTCAGCCAATATCTGGACACTGCAATATCCGCAGCGGCCATGCACACCCAGCAGCCACAAACACTCAAGCTGCTCAATCTCAAAATCTTTCAGCCTGCCCTGCAAGTGTCATCAAGACAGGATCCCAGGAGCACAGGGCAGAGAGTCCAACCTCTCACTGGCGGGACTGGGAAGCTTCTCCTTTGCGGCAGAGGAGAAAGGAAACTTGGGTCTGCTTTTTAGGTTCTGAAAACAAGCCAGAGTGGAGAGAAAGAGTTAACACCAGACTTAGGAAAGCTTTTAAGACAAAACCTGTTAAATTTAGTCTAAACATGACAGGGGAACTTTCTGCAGATTTCTGAGGTTCTAAGAGGGCTCGTGTTGATAGGAGAAAGGAGCAGGGAATTGCTACATGGAAAGAGATTTGCCATTATTACAAAAACTGGCTAAGTGGCTTGTTTCCATCTGGTGACCTCACTGGTCACTGTTGTCAGTCGTGCTGTTCCCTTTCTCCTTTTTCTCTTGGGTCTTGTTGCCCTTCTTCTTTTTCTTCTTTTTCTTGGTCTCCTCCTTTTTGCCGAAGGTTATGAAGTCACTTTTGTCAATTTGGCTGTTAGTAGGCTCCTGCCGGATGGAGATGATTGCGGGAGATCCTGGGATAATGAATTTGTCTGGCAACTCACCGGGACCGGATTGTTTGGGGTTGCCTGGTCCGTATTTAAAGGTCCAGCTGTTGCTGTTGACACCAGCACCGACTGGAGGGGACACCTCTCCTGCCTCCGGTTCTGAAAGACAAAGTGTCACAAATCAGTAATAGAATCAACACAGGCCCTTGATGCCCCTCTACTGGGAAAGTACAAGGAAAGCTGCCTAGACAGCTGGGTCCCCAAGAAATTGTGGATATTTCTTCAAACCTGAGAGAAGGCCAGTATTTGGAAACCAGCAGGTGGGCAGATATTTTTCTGGGGGGAGGGTCAAGGTACCCAGTAATCTAGTTTTATAGTAATGTATTTTTTATTCTTTGTAAAGCACTTCCTAAATAGCATAGCTATGATTATCTTCTTTAAACACAAGACAGGAAATATACTGGATTAAAGCAGAAAATGCTACTTTTAGTGTACGGATTATATAAAATTTTTCCTACTAATGTATTTTGATTTGTACTCTGTCCAGAACAGAAATAAATTTTTGAACCAATTATTCCGTCCTAATCCTACCATAATAATCTTGAGAGGTAGTGGGATAGAACAGAGAAGAGATGGGAAGAAGAGGAGTGTAGACGGACACTGCACAGCTTAAGGGAAGGAAATACTGTTGTAAAATAGACCTATTTGTTTGGATAAAGCATTGGGAGTCAATCTCAGTTTCCAAACCAAGTTCCCTCCCTTGATGTGGTTACAGTCTAGTTGGGACATACACTAAAGCAATTATAAGTCAGTTTAATACATGAAATAACCAAGTTATATATAAAGTCTTATGGGACTCCAGAGGAGAAAATTATTAATTTTACTTGAGAAAGTTAAGGGGGATTCGAGAAGAGAGGTGATATTTGCACTGAGCTTTGGGGAAATGATTATATACCCGTGGGGGCTTTCAGTATAAGACTTCCCCCCCAAGAGTCTAGTAGGAAGACACACCATGAAGTATACCAATGACTTGTAGAAGTCAGAGCTGGAGAGGAAAAGTAATGGTGTGTCAGGGCAAAATGATTCCAGGGCCATGACTCTGGAACCCTTTCACACTGCAGCAGCGTTTAAGCATCTGACACCGCTCCTTTGGGGGAGATGTGAAGAGTTCTGCCAAATAAACCATTTATGTTCAGTTGTAGTTAAACATTGTCTCCATCTGCTATATCCATTTCCTTCTTCCCCATCACTTCTCAGTTTCCTCTGATTTGGTTTCCCTGAACACTACTTGAACATTGCTCATGTCAAATTCACCTTATTATTTCCAAAACCAATGGTTACATTTTAGTCCTCATCCTACTAGATCTCTTAGAGCATTTGCCATTTCCTTCCTGAAAAACTTACTATTTCTTTCTTGTGTAGAAGAATAACCCATAGGTTCTCAATTGGACTAGAGCTGTTACAAAAGACAGATCACCAAGAGAAAACAAACCAGTTTATCAACATGTATATTTCATATAAGAGAGGGAAGTAGTAGCTCTCTAATAGGTGGCTTGGAATTTCAGCTTTTAGCATCTGTAACAAAGAACAGCAAGTTTTTAGAGATGTGAGAGAACAAAAAAAAGGACTTTGAGTCCCTGTGGGCAGCAGCTTGGGGGAAGGCTAATAAATGGGAGAAGACTAGTTGGGAAAGGTTGTTAACATAGATTCCTCCAGTACCATCTCCAAGATGAGTCCAATGTTGTCTTCAGTGGTTGACCTTTGTTCTCCTGGTAGAAGATGGGGGGTGGGTATCTTTCATTTTTGTAAATCTATATTCTGCTTTTAGGCAAATAGAAGGAAGGCAGAGAGATTTCCCTGCATTTACTACATCTTAATTGCTTTCAACACAATAATCTTCCACATCTGGAGAAAGCGTTTTCTCATTCCCCACATCTCAAAACATTCTCCTGACCTTTCTTTCTGGCTGTTCTTCCTCAGTTTCCTTTGCAGGACCCTCCTCATGTATGAGTTGGCACGTCCTTAGGTTTGTCCCCAGACTCACTTTTCTAATTTCTCTCCACTCTCTCCTTTCGGGATCTCAGCCATGTTTATGGGTATAAATACCATCTAAATATGCTGACGAGAAATATATTTGTATTTAAAGCCCATATCTCTGTGTGCTCCAATATCATGTCTGCCTATCTGGTGTCTCCAAAACGGAAATTTATGGAAATTTCAAACTGAAGGGATCTGAAATGAAAGTCTTGATTCCTCTTTTCTATACCTTCCTAAATGATACTCCACTTAACCCCACTGCTCAAGCTCAGAGGTTGTCTCCATTTTTCTTTAGTTTTCATGCTCTACCTATACTGTCAAGACCGGTCATTTCTGCCTCCTAAACATACCTTATTACTCTCAACTTCTCCCCATTTTCATTCTTCGTTAGAACATCATCTTCTCTTTTATAAACTACACCAATAGCTTCCCCCTTGTTCAACCTGTTTCTGCTTTTGCCTATTTTCGATCTTTCACACAGTAGCCAGAGAGATTTTTCTTCCTTTTTAAAAAGAGAAGTATAGCATACATTTAGTAAGATTCTTTTAAAATAGAAGTTAGATTAGATCACTCCTGACTAAAATTATTCAAAGGCTTTCTATTGCCTTGAGAAAAAAACCCTCAAACTCTTTAATACCATATTAAGTCCTTTTAATTTTCTCATTTTTTTTTTATTTTCCAAATCTCCAAATATTCCTTTTTACCACTATACTACAGCCACACTGTTTTTCATTTCTTCAAACAGCCCTTGGAGTTTTTGTCTCAAACAAATACGTTGCCTTACACATGTTTTCCTTTGGTCTTGAATGATCTCCCCTCCATTCTTAGCATGACTCCTCAATCTTCAAGTCTATGCTTAAACGTAACCTCAGCAAAGCATTCTATGGCCATTGTAGCCAAGCTGAACCCCCTTCACCTAGTACCATCTATAAGATCTACAGAGGCAGGAAATATATTTGTTTTTTCACCAATGTATAACTAATGTCCAGCAAAATTCCTGGATCAAATAGATGTATAAATATTTGTTGGATTGTTGGAGTAAACACCAATCAGTGCCTAGAAAAGCTTGCAGTGAGATAAGATAGTGAAGGAAAGAGAGAGGGGAAGATGACCACTTCCCTTGTCTCCAATATTCAGGTAAGGATCAAAGCAGAGTTGATTTTGGTTATAAAATAAAAGAATGTACTCAAAACATCTGAAGAAATCCACCTGCTCAGTGGGCATGCAACTATCCTATGTATTTCTCCTGCTTATATGGACGTTATGGCCCTCCTTGTATCTTGGCCTGCTGCCGCTGAGAAGTATGTGAGTAACAAAATATCCAGAACCTCTCAATAAGTCCTCATGGTTCTTTCTTTGAGATAGGCACACAGTATACTCGAGCTCTAGGGTTGAACATGGACTGATGAATGAAAGGACTGAGGTAGAAGTGGAAGTGGCACCAACTCTTTGGCAGACCAAACAACTCTCCACTGATGGCACTGATGACAATGAGGTAATGCAAGTAAAGTGTTAAGCCTGATCTTTAGCACAATGTAAAAGTTCCATAAATGGTATCACATATGGTGAACTATATATGGCACAGCTCTTGGGACGAGGAGAGACAGATAAGGATATAGCAAATTTATAGCATGCAGTAGGGAGAAGGCGTAAGCAGCTTTCTTTTCTCTCTCAAACCCTTTCCCTCATACCATGCTTACCTGCCAGAAGTGACACTACAGCAGTCCAGAGATGGGGCAATAGCCATTTTTTTTTTTCTCTGAGGCTGACTGATTCCTTTTGTCTAAGATAATCAGATCTGCAACTAAGTTCAGGCAAAGACTGCCTTTTAAGCTTCCAAATATGGGCCCTGTCTCTGAGAAACTGAGAAGAAGAATGAGGAAGAGGAAGAGGAAAAGGAGGAGGAGAAAGAGAAACAAGAGGAGGAGGAGGAGAAAGAGGAAGAGGAGGAGGAGAAATGTTTTACAAAATGCTTAAAGCTTTTGATTTGATCCCTAAAAGGGGACTTTAGCACCACCCCACAGTTCTTTAGTTGCCAGCACAGGAGCTCACAATGGAATTTTTTTCCAACTGTAGCCAGGACTCTACAAGCGGTCTGAGGGTTGACATTGAGCAATGCAGAGCTCAGAGATATCTTCATTTTGTGGAGTTAAAGGACATTAATGGTCAGGTCTATTGGTGTAGGGAGCCCCTCACAGCAGGACCACCAAGAGTGAATCAATTTCTTTTACATGCCCCTGAGCTTCTCAGGCTTTTGCCTGGAGCCTGAGTCTGACTCAGCCTAAACTTCAAGAAGCAACCAGAGACCCATTCAGGTATATCCTCCACATGTTCAGCTTCTACAGAGCAGAACAAAATATGTTTCTTCAGTCCCTCATAGACATTGTGCCTAACCTGTCTGGTGTTGTATAAGCAAAGTCTCTGAGGACTGACTCAGCAGCATTTCAACTGTGACTTGTCCCTGGTGAAAGGACAGCTTAAGAATCTGGCAAACAGCATTTAGCTGTGTCCTAATCTGAGTTCCTTTTAGCTAACAACACTGAAGACCCCTGGCTGATTTTGCCTATAAAATGTCATGCCTTTAATCCCAGTGACTCTGGGAGGCTAAAGCAGGAGGATCGCAAGTTCAAAGCCAGACTCATAACTTAGCAAGGCCCTAAACAACTTAGTGAGACCCTGTCTCAAAAACAAATAAAAAATGGCCTGGGGGTGTGGCTCAGTGATTAAGCACTGCTGGGTTCAATCCCTGGTACCAAAATAATAATAATAATAATAATAATAATAATAATAATAATAATTGTCATGCCTTTGGGGCAGATTCAAGGATATAATCCCCTCTGAAGAAGATGAGAAAGAGTTATACCATTTCTGCTCCAAAACCCAGCTGGAGGTCAGTCCCAGAAAAAGGTCAATCAAGGAACTGTAATACTAATGTAATCTAATACTGCTTCCTTTCCCCTCTCTGCTGGGATCTCCTGTAAGTCCCTTCCTGGGTGCTCCTAGAAACTTCACCCACTCTCAAAGACAAGACTAAGATGCAGTTAAGACCCAAATGAGTGGCCCTGTTAGAGCCTAGAAAAAGGATTTATGACAGACATCAAGCTGGCAGGAGTCTGAATCTTTAGGCAAGACCCTTCCCAGACATTCAGATTATAACTAATAGGATTTAAAAGTTTTAATAGAGTATGATCATAATTATAAAAAATAGTTTTGCTTCTTTTGAAGGTCAGTATTGGTCAATTTCTTCACAATGTATAGAGATATGTTTAAAAATCAGAACAACAGAAGTACCAGGGAACTAAATTGACCAAATTATGTCATGTGCCTACACAAATATGTCACAATGAATCCCACTGTTATGCATAATTATGCACCAAAAATTTTTAAGCAAATAATAAAACATAAAAGTAAAAAAAATCAAAACAACATACTTTTTTTCTTTGGAGGCAGAACCGGGGACTGAACCCAGGAGTGCTGTACCACTGAGCTACATCCCCAGTCCTTTTTATTTTTATTTTGAGATAGGGTCTCAATAAGTTGCCTAGGCTGGCCTCAAACTTGTGATCCCCTTGCTTAGCCTCCCAACCTGTTGGGATTACAGGCCCAGCACAACACACATTTTATAAAAAGCATAAAGATCTTCATCTTTTATTATAAAAACTGCCCTCCGGTAGTAGTTGGCCACTTCATGTAATCCTATTGAGACAGGGGGAAAAGTTAGGCACTCAGAGTAGTTAGAAGGTTCAAGTCAATCAAGGAAAAACGGGTTCAATTTGACTCCCAATGCTATTCAGGAGGGTCTGGCAAGGTGGGTCCAGATGCAGACTCGCCCTTCCACTGCCAGGATTCACAAACCCAAGACTGGACCTAATCAGGATTTCCCCTGCTCCCTGGTCCTAGGCTTGGGGGAAGGGAGAGGATAAGCAATTGAAGGGAGAATTTCCTATAAAAAGAGTAAACCTAACTCCCTCTCCCACTCTCTGTCCCCCTTCTCCCATTTTGGGGGAAGTCTTCTTCTTTCTCTATGCTTTACTTTCTGTTATTTTCTTAAAATCTGTCTGCTATACTTGCCTCAGTGTCCCTCCACTTCATTCTTCATCTCTGGTGGACATGAACCCTACTTCCACCCAACAGGTATCACTATAATCCATGTTGGCACTGCCCAGGGGTCTTTTTGGCAAAATTCCTAACTTTCCTGTGCATGTTAAACTAAGCCTGACTGCCTGAGTTTATGGAGTTGAGAATCAGGAACTAGGATTGATTGGGAAATCAAATGCCAGGGAAGGTCCTGAAGATTATGAAGCAAATGACAGGCTAGTAGAACTCACCCTAAATCCCTTGTTCTGAACGTCTCTAGACACTGTCTAAGGTCAGGAAGGAGTTTTCTAATTTGCATATATTTCCTCTTTTTGGTTCTCACTAGAATCAGCTGAAACAGATATTGCTAATATCTATCTTTTATCCATGAGAGGACTTAGAGACCAATGGTCACATGAATACCAACTGGTAGAGCCTAAGACTCAAATAGCAAGGTCCTTTGAAAACCCTAAAACATAACACAAGAAGAGCAACTGTCATGGTTATTAACTGTTTTATCATCACCTGGGAGGCGCAGAGATGTAGGCAGAGTCCTCTAAGCTAGCATCAGTTGAAAAGGAGAAGAGGAGGAAGGGGGAGGGGTGCGATGAGGAGTGATAAGCTAGGAAAATCACAGCCGGGTCTCCAGGTTTCAGCTCCGCCCCTTCACTTCCCATTCATCCCTTTGTTACCATCTCAGGGATTTCAGCACCCGAGGTTAATAAAAGAGCTTCCAGAAAACCCATCATTTTGATTTAAGCTGGGGACTGTCTTGCCAGACAGCACTCTGGAGCCGGCCTACCACCCACTCCGCTAAGTCAGTGCAGCTAGCAAAAGCTATTAAGTGATTACAGCAGCTTCCGGCCCAGACAGCTCCCCTGGACTGCTCCCTCTCTGGTGCCTGGCCTGCAGAGGCAGTTCCCAACAGTCCTGGGCAGAGACCCGGCTCTGCAGGCTCTGCAGATCCTGCGTTTGCAAGTGAACCGCCAGTCACAGGCTTTCTGCGCAGGGACAGCACGCCTATACTTTTCTAGTGGCCCCGGCCAGGAAAGCCAGTCACTGCATGCTTTCAAGAAGCTCTGATTTCCTTTGCGCCTTCTGTCTTTGAGCGACCATTTCTTTCTGTCTCTATCTCTGTCTCTCTCTCTCCCAGAATTTAGCAGATTGTGGAATTATACATGCTCAGCCTGACTTAAGGCAAAAACCATCCTCCGTCCAATCGATGAAAGACCAGGTTGTAAAACATTTCCATCAGCCGCCCCACCCCCTGTCCCTTTGTGGGGTTTGTGAAACAACTGGATGCGCTCCTCCTCCCAGTCCTGTATGAATTGGGCGAAGCTTATCTGAGTAATAAAAACCCGCAAAACACAGGAGAATCATGGTCTGAAATCCAAATCCTGTCCTGGATCAGAGAGAGAGAGCAGGCGAGTGAGCAAGAGAAAATACCCACCACCTGGGTTAGCATTTATAGTGTTTCCCTGCTGCTTCCTTGTCCTTCAGCGGACAATGGAAAGAATTTCCTATGGGAACAAAGGAATGTAAAAATACACTCTCTGTTCTCTGTAAGACGTTAGGCTCTGTAATCAGAAATCCTAGGTTTAAGCCTCAGTACATCAAGTAAATTATGTCCATCAAATGACTTAGTATCTCCGGGCCTGTTTTCATCTATAAAAGAAATAACAGCACTCACCAATTAGGGTTGGTTTATCATTAAATGTAATTAGCCTTATAAAGCACATAGTGCAGGGTCTAACACAAAGTGAAACCTCATTGAATTTTACTTGTTAATAAGATCACAGCAGCAAAAGATCACTCGTTTTGTTAAGGATTACTGATGGCTCACATTAGTCAAGCAGTTTATTGAACAGTTGGCACATGTGTATTTGTTTATCTAAATACATTTACTTTATTATAAGTAAATTATTATAAATTTATGTATTTATTTAAATATGTATTTAAAGGATTTTCATTTTATAGATAAGAAATCTGAAGACTGAGGCTAAGGAAGGAGCTCAGTGATAAAGAGTGTTTGCCTAGTACGCACAGGCCTTGGATTTGATCCCCAGCAACAACAAAAAAAAAAAGAGAGAGAGAGAGAGAGAAAGAAAAAAAAAAAGAAAAGAAATCAGAAGGCTTGAATTACAGCAAGATGACTTGCCCTGAGTCTGACAAGGGTTTGATAATGAAGCTGAAAATTCTTTTCCCACTGATTTCCTGGCTCAATAATCCAACTACTATTTATTTATTTATTCATCATCCATCCATTCATTCATTCACTTTTTACTTCTAGTGAAGCCTTGGGGAAGGAGGGAAGACAGGCCTGCCTAGCATTTTGATCCCTAGAATAGCTGGAGAGGACATTGTGCCTGTGATTGGAAGTCAGGTTGGCAAGTGGGAAACTGACCCTATCCCTCCCTCGAGACCACTGGAACTGCTGCTCCTGTTCCACTCTCTTTGGGTGGGCTGAGCTGATCTGGAATAAGATTCTGTGGTTTCATGCCTCAGGCCACAGCTGGGCTAATTTTCAGTAATCTTGGAGCGGAAGAGATAAATACACTAGGCATATTTTTAAAGCCATAGCTCTTGCTTTGTGCCCAAAATAACTCTGCCATTTCTAGGTTAAGAGTATAAAGACATCATGTGCTGAGAACCCAGATTCAAACATTGAATGGCTGGTCTCAACCCCTCTTAGCTCCCCACAGTCAGCTTTTAAAAAAAAAAATCACATTTTTTCTTTCCATGACCCCCACATCCCAGCAGGGCTCAGGCTACGAGGTTTTCTCTATCTTGTTCCCTGGTTGCTAAGGGAGGGCAGTTTCCCTTTATAACTTCTCAAAATTCCCCCCTTTCGGCCAGCTATATAACCTTTGGGGAACAGAATGCTGAGAATGTAGGTTCTGGGGTCACACAGACTTAAGCTGGATTCTCAGCTTCACCACCTATTTGTTAGGTAACCTTAAGCAAGTCCCTTGGCCTCTCAGCGTCCATTTTCTCATATGGAGAACAATGGTAACAATATGCATCTAATGGGATTGTGAGCATAAAGAGAGACAAGGCTCATAAATTACAGAGAACAATGTCTGGCATGCAGAAACTGAAATAAAGGTCAGGTATTATTACTATGCAATATTCCTCTAGGACTCCTCCCTTAACACTCTATTCCTGGACAAAATACTTCCAGGAACTCTTTTCCTGGAACTATCTTTCCATCAGTCTCTGCTCCTCCCAGGGGTCAAGGAAAACTTCTATCTGTGAAGTTTTTCAGCTTAGCAAAAGTTGCTAAGGAGGGAGCCATAAGACTCCATGGCCCTCTGAAGGAGACAGTTGAGGCATGGTGGAAGGCACATTGGACTAGGCATCAAAAACCCTGGGCTCGGGCTGGAGCACAGCAGTTAAGGTGCTTGCCTCACATGTGCGAGGACCTAGGTTCAAACCCCAGCACCACATACAATGAAGTGTTGGAGCAACGAAAATCACATGAAAAACTAAATTGATTCTTTCTCTCTCTCTCTCTCTCTCTCTCTCTCACTGTCCCTTTCTCTCTTAAAAAAAATTATTTGGAAGAGTAAACCTTAATGGTAACTATGGATTTGGAGTGATAATCATTTATCAATATAGCTCTATTATAACAGATCTACTACTCTGGGACAGAAATATCAACAGTGGGTAAGGACATATGTATTTGGGGATTCTGTACTTTATACTCTATTTTGCAGTGAACCTATAACTGCTCTAAAAATAAAGCAATTAATTTTTAAAATATTTGGAGGATACATAACAAAATCATTAACAGTCGCTGCCTTACTAAAGGAGAGTGGTTGAGGAAAATGAACATTTTATGTAAATAATGCTGTACTGTTTAATATAGACATCAATCCAACATAATTGGATTTTATTTTAAAATACAGTACTTTAGCCTTTAGCCAGGTGCAGTGGCACACACCTGTAATTCCAGCTACCTGGGAGGCTAAGGAAGGAGGATTACAAGTTAGGATAGCCTTGGTAACTTTGCCAGACCTTGTCTCAAGACAAAAATAATAAACAGTGATGGGAATGTACCTCAGTGGTAATCAACCCCGGTACTACTACTACTATTACTAATAATAAACATACTATTTTAAAACTTTCATGAAAACTCTGGGTGTTGGTGGTAGTTACTTCTGGGAGCATGACTGGAAGTAGGGAATGAAATATTATTCTTTTTTTGAATTTGTACAGATTAATTTTTCATAATTTTTGTTTCTCTTATAATTAAGAGAGAAAGAAAGAAAGAGAGAGAGATTGAGATTCAAAGGAGTACTTGCTTAATGTGGCTTTTAAAATTAAGACAAAATGTCACTGTCCTAGATAGACTGGACCCCCTATATAATTTGCAGGATCCAGTGACACATGAAAACAGGAGGCGCTTGTAAACCAATTAAGAACTTCAAGGCAGTGACTGCATGATATTAAGACAAGCAGAGCTTTCCTATATGTGGGACCTCCTGAAGGCAGCCTCCTCTGGATCTGAGAGCCCTCTGCTGGGTCTCTCCTTCAACGTCAGCAGTTGACAGTGACTTCTCAAAGGTTTCACACTGCCTGCCCTCCCCAGAACTGTGTGAGGCATAGTCATTTCACCTAACAATAAAACAGCTTCTGGCTTTCATTGAGTTCAACTTTTCTTCTCTATCCTCCCTCCCTTCACATTACAATCTGTGCTTCTTAAAATTTGGCAGCAATCCCAGGCTCTGTGTTGCTGTGTCACTTCTCAGCCTTGAGCAACCATTTCGAGACAAGTAGTAATAACCCTGCATTGAGGGTATGAAATGGAGATGCTTTCAGAATACTGCAGTAGACAGAGGACAAGATAAAGACAGAACCCTTTCCATCACCACTCAACCCCAGATCTACACACGTCAATCCCATCCATTTAATTTATTATTATTACTTTAAAGAGAGAGAGAGGGACAGTGAGAGAGAGAATCAATTCTATTTAGCCTTTCATGTGGCTTTTATTGCTCCAACACTTTGTTGTATATGTGGTGCTGGGATTTTAACCCACGTCCTCGCGCATGCCAGGCAAATGCCTTACCCACTGAGCCATCGCTCCAGCCCCCCATTCATTTAATTTAGCAGGAACATTTTGAGTCCCATTTACTGTGTGCCAGGGCTTGTGCTGAGTGTGAAGAGCACTGAATTGAGTAGAAACAGTCTTAATAACATTTTTGAATGCTTACCACAAGCTAAGAACTGTCCTGAGCATTTTGCATGCATTACCTCATTTAATCAATGCAATAATCTATAGTCTTTCTTCTCTTACACATTAATAAATCTGAAGCAGAGGTTACACAATTATTAGGTGGCATAACAGGGATTTACAACACTGTAAATGCTGCCTCCCTTAAGAAACTCACATTAGGCAAATCTGCCCCTCACAGTCCACATTTTCTCAGACATGAGCCACACCCAGTCCACCAGAATTGCCTAAGAATATTTTTCAAAGCTTTCCGTTTTATTTTAAAAGAGAGAGAGATAAAGGGAAAAGATAAAAAAAAGCATGTCCCCTTTGATTCTCCATCTCTAGACAAATCCTTAGTTTGGGAGAAGAAAAATACTGAATTGTTAGTTCATTATCTCATCTTGTCATTTCATAGTAGATTTTCAAAGTTTAATAAAGCTAAGGGATTTTAAAACAATCTCTCTTCCTAAAAACAAGTAAACCTAGTGGCTCTCCATTGTCACAAATAAAACTACAAGTTTTTTTTTAAGCAGGATATTTAAAGTCCTGCAAATCTGGCTCTAGTCCACTTTTCTGATTTCATTTTCTAGCAGCCTTCTATCTCGCCCCATCTATCAGATAAGTGTACTCCTCCTAGTCATCCAATTATTCACTTCTCATTTTTTTGCATGTATATTTCATTTGCTTGTATCCTTCCTCCCCACATCTTACAATATCTAGTATTAATACCTCTGACTTGGTCTCCCAAATTTCCAATTCCATCTTCTGGGTTCCCACATTTGTTATTCATGGCTGCTGAGAGAGGATTTGGGCCCTGTGAAAACAATGTGGGGGATCCTCTCAGGATAGGTGGGCCAGCGTATATTATTTATATAAGGTTTGTGCTCCTTAAGACAAAGATAGACCTTGGGTCCCATTCTGGACTGACTGACAGGCTCTGGTAGTTTGTTCCAACTTCTTTCCATGACATGCCCATCCTACACATGACACCACTGTGGTCCTTATATGACACTGTCAAATTTCCATCTTATTTCATTACATTTCTGCCTCATCCACTAGATGAAGAAAGAACCATGTTACATTTATTAGTTTATTCATATGATCTAGAACAGAACCTGGACTAATGTATGAACTTAATAAATGATTGTTTGATGACTATATAGAGCCTCAATTACCCTGAACAGACTGTTAACAGAAATAAGGATATTAATGACTCAGAAAGGACTCAGGAAGATGTGAGGAACATATAGAGTAAGCACACAGTGCCTTAGAGAATATATAAATTGTTGTGGACATTAAAGGTACCACCAGAGAGGGCTCAGATGGAAATGAGAATCATGTTACTAGTACTGAAAGAAAGTGGGTCCTTGTTATTTAAGGACACATTGTGATTTTAGACCAGTGGAACCCACTTTGGACTTCTGGCCTCCACAACTGTAATGTAATAATTTGTGTTGTTTAAAGGCATAAATTTTATGTTAACTTATTATAGCAGTAATGTAAAACAAATACAGACCCCTACCATTGGCCTGAACTCAAACAGTAAAGCTACTAAGCTATCCCCTTCACCTGTCACATAGGACAAAGTAACAGTAATGTGTTAAGTATTTGAGGCTCAGCAGCAGGCAGACATGGGTTCAAATACTGCTTTTGCCTTTGTATTTATTAATGAATTCAGCAACTATTTCTTAAGCCTCAGTGTGTGTAGACATCTTGCTTGACACTAGGAATATGTAAATGAGGAAAACACATTTAGTAGCTATGTAAATGTAAGGAAGTCTCTTAACTCCTATGAGCCCCAATCTCATTATCTGAAACATGGGAATAACAGTGCACTTCTCTCTTAAAGTTGCTTGAGTATGCAGTACACGTGAAATGCTTATCGGTTCTTGATAAATGGTAGCTATTGTTAAGTCTTCCTTCCTCTTGTTCCATAATACAGGGGGCAACCGTACAGGATATAAAGACTTTAAAAGTTGACCAACAAAGACACTCCCACTGGAACTTATCCCTAAAAAAAAATATGATCTCCTTAGGTTTGCTTTTTGTTGTTGTTTGTTTTGGGGGTTTTCTCATTAATAGGCTTTAGCTAAGACCAAAAAACTTCTATAGTCCATGGTACATCAGCACATCATAAAATACAGAGTGAAACTCACAGACTCAAAGGTGTCTTCCTCAGAGCTATTTATACACCTAGTGATGCTCATATCCCCCAAATCTGGCCTCTCTGGCATCCAACTTGGTACACATCTAATGTAAGTCATTCATATTAGATGGGGCTTCTAGCCTTGATATAGACCTTTAGGTTACCTGGTTCCAGATGAATTTGGGAACAGTGATACAGTAGATGTGTTCTTGGGTAAGACACTATCTTTGATGCAGAGCCAAAAGAGACAGGAGAGAAGACCTGTGGAGTGGCACCTCGCTATCCAGCTTTGGTTCATGAAGTCGCCTACAGCAACAGCTCTAGATACAGGATTGGTCCACCATTGGAAGCAATCTCAAGCTGGTGGATTTTCTTGAACCATCAATAACAAACTTGCTTGTTTGGAACAGGCTTTATTCATTTTTAAAGGATTGCTTTTTTCATGTGATAGCAGCTATAGTCTAGAGGTCCAGAACTGGGGATTCAGCAGACAAGGGATACAATACCAGTAATGATAAATTGCTCATTGTTTCTGTTCTCTTGTGGATCCAAATTTGGTTCCTAAAAGTTACCTTTGCATGCCCTACCCTTTTATGAATATGCCTCTTGAGCATGAGTTTTATAAAACTCTCAATTTCCTGTTTAAACAGTAGCACAAACACCCTTTGTTCTCTTATTTCCCTCTTTAGTATTAACTTCTGTCCTTTGCCTAGCCCACTCCCTAGGAGATATAGCCCATTCCAGGCAGGTCTGTTGCTAAGGAAGCTTTTGCTCTCCCTGAGATAAAAGTAGAACAGCATCTATCTCTGCCCACCCCACTTTTTCTGATTGTGAGTAATGAGACTCCAAGTGCTGAGGCACAGGAAATCTCATCTTGCCAATACACTTTCATTTCCAGGCTTTCTGGCAATGAGCAATCTTATGACCTTTCCCTAGAAGCTCCTAGTCTTTACCAGTGCTTGACCTGAATATGTTTCTCCAGATTAGGCAATGACCTTCTCATCCACAAAGTAGAATGCTTCTGTGAAGATGAATTTTTCAAGTTTCTTTGGAATCTGGGCTGTTTCTCAAAAAATATTGCCATGAAAGTCCCCTGCTATCACTGGGGCAGGATTTAATTTCTAGTCTACTGGTATAGGTAAGGCTGAGGGCAAGGCTCGCTAGAGCTGTGAAGCTTAAAGAATTACAAACTGTTGGTATTACTCAGCCTTGAACCCCAGTCATAAGCAGGTTTTCTTGTTCAAGCACCTCCCAGAGAGGAGTTCTAAGTCTATTGGTTCTAAACAATCCTGGATATCTTTCGCACTCCCTATCATTTTACCTTCCCCTGCAAAGCTGTCCAACACAGGTAGCCTATCATCTTTGATAAGTCAGGTGACAAAGTTGGTGAACCTCCTTGACCAACTAAGCAATGACCTTCTCATCCACAAAGTTGATCCACAAAATCTGATCCTTTTTGACAGGAGGATCTCCCCAGAAGAAATCTGACTCTGTTTTGATAAGGGCTTAAAGATTCAGCTGCAAAGAATGGCATATAAAGAAAGCTAGCAGAGTAATTCAGAAATTCTTGTGTTCCATGTGATACTCTTTTGCCTTAGGGATTCCTGTCAGAAAGGCAGAAATAAAAAGAAGGATAAAACATATTAATTTTCTGAGATGTAGTCAAAAGTTGTTTCTGAGGAAAAAGTTTTCCGGGACCATACTATATTGCTCCAATGTAACTGGCAAATTAAAGGGATCATTGATAATCAAAAGAGGTATAATGAGGACTAGAGTGGTGGCTTAGTGGTTGCTTACCTGGCATGAGAAGACCCAGGTTCAAATCCCAGCACACATACACAACTAAGTGTCAGAGAAACACAGGCCAAATGATAAAAGAAATAAATAAATTTATTCTTTCTCTCTCAGTCTCTCTCTCTCTAAAATAATAATAATAAAATAATAATAATAATAATAATAATAATAATAATAAAAAGAACTATAGTGATGCTCTATTTCCTGAGCCTGCATTAGCCTGCTTCTCTGCATCTGTAGGATTTGGAGGAAACTGCAGCCTGGGGAACAGTTCTTGATGTTCTTTTTACCCTCACTATGTATGTCATCAAAATATATGCCCAGGAGCATACATCTGAGAACACATGAGATTTAATAGTTTTGAGGCAATAGATGGTCTCCATTTGGGGTCATTGCTATGGAATAAATTCTTTTATTATGTATCATGGTCCCAATCCTGGCCTTATTCTGTCCAAGTCTTACAATCCTGGAAGAACTGGTACAAGGGAAATGAGAGATATGCAGGAAATGCAAGGTATTCAGGGAAAGAACTATCTCAGGAGCTATTTATTATACAGAAATGTTTAATTTCAGAAAACCTGGAATATCTCAATTACAGGTGTTTATTTACATGACATTTAAAAACAGTGTTCCTCTAAGAAGATGAAGAAAGTGACAAATGGAAGGTGCCAAAAAGAACTTAGGCTGCATGGCTTCTCCTGGGTAGAGAATGCTAAGTCCCCTTCCCACCTCATACCTGCTCCCTTCTCTAGGCCAGTCCAGAACAATTTCTTTGTTCACCATAAGCTACATAGAGAACTCCAAGAAAGATGATAAGTTCCACACCCCCAAAAGGTGAAATTGCATCTTAGAAGGACTTCCTTTCCTTGACTAGAGATTTCTCAGCCGAGCTGGCACTCCTAGGCTGTCAGATGGAAGGTGAGAGCAGAGGACACTGGCAGGAGGGAGCTGCCCCACTCGCAAGATCCCTGTTCTCATTTATTTTTTCCTAATAAGGATATGTACACACCTTCCAGGACTGTCATTGCCATGGCAACAGCAGAAGTCGAGGGTGAGCAGGTTAGTGGAACAGCATGCTTTCTAAATTCTCCAACAAGGCCCGAGGCTGCACTCACTCATGAGGTGAAAAAATTCATGTTGACAGTGCTCCTAAATGGACTCCAAAAATCCTAAGGAACATGATTTCTTTCTAGGGAAAAACTCAAAGATGGAGTCTCCAAGGAGTCTCTCCTTGGGGAGTTGGTTTTGTTAGAAAGGCAGGAATCCCTAAGACAAGGAAGACCATGAACCAGAGCACATAAACCGTGTCATCCTCCACAGAGTAAAGAGAAGTAGCAACCCTGGAAAAACGCAATTCCCCATGGAAACAAAGAGACAAGCACTTAAAAAATATTCTCTATAATAACAGGCTTTCTGACAGAAACTACTCAGATCAACTTGGATCTAGATTTTGAAGTTAAAGGGAAGACTCATCCATTGAAAGAAATCGTAGAACCGTCTGGAGCAGTGGCTCGGCAGTTACAGTGCTTGCCTGGCATGCGCAAGGATGCAGGTTCAAACCCCAGCACCATGTACATGACGAAGTGTAGGAGCAACGAAAACCACATGAAAAACTAAATAAAATTCTCTCTCTCTCATTGTCCCTCTCTCTTAAAAAAAATCATAGAAATAGTTATTATTTACTATACACTTATTGTTCTCCAGGCTGTGTAATATATGATTATTATACCATTTAATTCTTATGAAGTAGATACCCCTCTTATCTCCATTTTATGGGGAAAGAAACTAAAACTAGAAAATCAAGTAACTGTTCCAGGCACATACAACTACTGAGTGGCAGAGCAAGGATTCAAAGGAAGGCCACTCTGACTCCTGAGTTCCAGCTCTTAGTAATTAATTATCTCTCTGGTGTGGGAAAGATCCCTGCTTCCCACAAGAATCATAAACAGATGCCTTCTGTGCAGTTTCTGAGCCTCCAAAGAGACTTGGCAACATCAGGAATATTTACTTTAGACGAATTCTCAAACTTTAGGGTACATTGGGGTCACATGCATGGCTTGTTTGAACAGTGTGCTAAGTGTTTCTGACTTGTTGAGTCTAGGGTAGGACTCGAGAACTTGCATTTTTAACAAGTTCCTAGGTATTGTTGGTACTTCTGCTCTGGAAAACTATACTTTGAGAATTATCTAGCCACTGTAAACTAAGGTTCTCTAAACCTCAATGCCTTACTAGCCTCTCCTACCTAATTAATCTTTCACTGTTTAGTTCCAGATCCTCCAGGGCCTTGATTCACAAACCATAATGTTATCTTTGGCAGCTGTGTGCTTTGGGATTCCCTGAACTCGTGAAACTAAAGATTACAGTTGTCCCATGGTATCCATGGGGGATGGGTTCCAGGACCCTCATGGAACCCAAATCTGCAGATGTTCAAGTCCTTATATAAAAAGGTGCAGTATTTGCATATGACCTATGCACATCCTCCTGTATAATTCAAGTCATCTTTAGATGACTTATAATAAATATCTAATACAATGTAAATGCCACGTAAATATTTATCATAGTGTACTGTCTGGGAGGAATGACAAGAAAAAATCTGTACATGCCCAGTACAAATATATATATATTACATTTTTCCATCTGCAGTTGGATATGGAACCTGAAGACATGGATGCCTGATTGGATCTTCCACTCTAAAAATACTTTGTTGTTGCCTTAGGTAAGTATTGAGATCCAATAAAATGTAGAAAGAGGACCCTGGAAAAACTAGCAGAAGATAGTAAAACTGCTGGCCTACTGTAACTAAACCAGTGGCAGGCTGGGATCATCTTTTTTTTTAGAGAGAGTTAATTTTCATTGTGTATGTGGAGCTGGGGATTGAACCTGGGTCCTCACACATGCCAGGCAAATGCTCTACTACTGAGCCACCTGCCCTAGCCCTGGGACCATCTTTTTATAACCTCTCTGGATTCTTTCTAGGAACTAATCACAAGAGAGCACTCATTAAAACCTCTTTAGGGTATTCACATTCAGAAAGTTAAAAAATGTTGTAAAAGAAGTAACTAGTCCTTTAATACCCCTCCCCCCAAATGCAGCCCTCCATGTAAAGAGGCTGTAAGTGTGTTCTGTGCATTCCCTATTTAGCTAATTCTCTCTCTCTGCTCAGTCTCACAGGAAGCTGAAAGGAAATAAGGGAGCCCATGATCCAAACCTGCTCACACAAGAAGCAAGGCTGGAGAAAAGAGGCCAGTGGTCAGGATTAACCACCTTAATGCCTGATGTGTTCATCCTGCAGAAAGCATCACCTGGTAATGCCTTCACGGATCCCTTCAGACTATAACATCTTTATCCTTGGCTTTTACAGACTGTGAAAATAAATTAACAGTTGGGTCATGAAGCAAAAGAATTAAAGGAGGAAAAAGCAACTTCAAGAAATAAACATGAATGAGTATTAGAGCAAAAGGAGGCCTCGCTCCCTTTATGCATGTAGCTACAGCTGTCACAGGTGCTGATATGGAAAGAGCAATGGGTTGGTCATGGGAAGGGCTCAGGCACAAGTGCAAGGAGATTCTGATACCAGAAAGATGCCTTTTGGAAGCAACTGCACCCACACCAAGAAATACTAAGGAGAAAAGAATCATTGAAAACATGCTAAGTTTGATGCTGGAAACAACCAAGTCTTGGGAGCATTGTCCTTTTCTTTAGGAAACAACTAATAAATCTTCATTCCTTCTCCAGAAGGGCTGCTGGGGGTCAGGTAGGGATGATCCAGACTACCTCAGAGGGCCTGTATCTGGGCCAACAAATGAGAGTTAGTGAGGTAAGGCTGTATCATAGATTGCACAAAAGTATCCCAGAGGGGAGAAAAAGGAGTAAGAAGTCTAGATATTTATTAATGTTATATGTCAACCACTATGTTCAGCCTTGTTCTCTCCTTTTAGTTCTTATGGTGAATCAATAAGATAGGTGTTATTCTTACTGCAATCACTTTAAAGAAAGGGTAATTAGGAAAATGTGAATTTAAGCAATTTGTCTATGCTTACTCAGAAAGTAAGTTTGGAATTGAAATTCAACTAAGATCTAACTCTAAATCATAATCTTAATCTTCATGTTATATTTCCTCCAAACAATGTAGGACCTATTTTGAGTTCTACAATCTTAAAGAACCAAAGGACAGAGAAGAAGGCAAAGGAGAACTCTTTTAACTTCCTATCATCGATGTTGAAAATATGATCAAGTTACCATGGAGCAAACAGAAGACATGACCTTTGTCCAGCACAGTCCACGAGCCTGTGACTCATGCATCAAAACCCAGTAGCAAAGGGTAGCCATGCAGATCCATTCCTTATCTTCTGTCAAAAAGATGGGTTCTAACATCCTCTGGAATCTGAAGGAGCTATGTACATAAAATAATCAATATATGGTTCTGATTTCATATTTTACTAGGAATATACACCAGCCAGCATCATGAATGAGAGGGAGAATGTATTCAAAATTAGTTCCTGCCTCACCAGACTGACCTACAGTGCCTCTATGAGAAGAAGAACAAAGCTGAAATGAAAGCAAGGTAATAAGGCGTGATGTCATGTGGCTGCTTTGATTGAGTAGCTCTCATGTTTCCAGCTGCATCCTGTATCTTGTAACATTTGGTCTCTAAAACTACTTTCTCCACCATCATTTCTTAACTCCATATTGGCATTGGGGTGGCCAACTTGTTCAATGAGCTATTTTATGTTCTTCTTCTTGCCATCTGGCAGTATTAGCTGTCTAATAAATTGCTTCAATTTATGCATTTTTGACAAGTCTGACTTTCAGTTGAATTGTGTAACATTCATAAATAGCAAATTCTGGCTGATTGGAATCAACGAAAGCCCTTTTAGATGCCAGTAAAAATAGTCCCTTAGCTTCACATGTTATTTAGCCCAACCATTTGAAAGGCACATGATTATCTTTGTAAAGAACCTTTCACACACATTCTTATGTCATCTGTTTTTTATGCATATATATACATATTTGAATTTGGGTGGACTCTTGCAAGTCAGCCATGCTATGAATATAAATCCAAGTTATATACACTAAACAAATTTGGGTTTGAATCCTACCTCTACTACTTACACAGAAGCCTACTACTTACAAACTTTGATAATTAGTAACCACTATCATTATGATGGTTTATTAATGAAGATCATGGCAGACACAATTTAACAAGAAGAGATACTCTTGCTACATTGTTGCCATATTATTGTTACATTATTGCTGAAAACACAGGCTGTGCAATTGGTCTAACCTGGGTTTAATTCTGTCTTGGTTACTTGTTAGTTCTGTCATCTTGGAGATGTTACTTAAATGTTCATAAGCCTTTGTTTCCTCAATTGTAAAATGGGGATAATAATAATTTGTCATGAGGAATAAATAAGAGTAATTCACACAAAGGATTTATCATCATGTTGGTCATAGAATAAATAAAGAAGATTCACTACCATTATTAGCTAGACTATACTTAATATTATTAGTTGGATCATTTAGTCTGTGCCAACTCATAGCCCTCCCTTTCTGAAAACTGTAATAGGGATGGTCTCCAAAGCCATATTTTTATTTTATGACACTGCTTTAGAGATTGAGCAAGAATAAGGAAATATGAGTTTAAGCAACTTTCCTTTATTCATTCAAACATCAAGTTGGGTTTTGTGTTTTTTTTGGAGGGGTTGTTTGTTTGTTTATTCATTTGTTTGTTTTGTTGTTTTGTTTTTACCTAATGTAGCAGAATCTCTTTCCTGAAGGTTTGGATTAGGAATCAGTCCCCACTGATCCTCTAAACTAAAAAACTGAGGTAGTCATATTTGGCAACATGAATACCAACATAGCGAAATTCAGTCTGCAGAAGGATGTTGATGTTCAGAGAGAAGCAGACCTGGCATCTCTTCTCTGTGTGGCTAGGATGGCCTAAGCATTGGAAGCTATCAGATCATTTTAAAAAACTATTAGTAAATAATAAAAAGAGCAGTAGAGTAGAGGAAAGAGAACAGGGGAGGGGAGGGGAATACTGGGGACTGAATTAGAACAAGTTAAACTCCATGCTTTTATAATTACGTCATTGTATATTCTATTGTCATGTACATCTAAAAAGAGTCAAGAAAGATATAAGAAAATAATTTCACCACACACTCTCTCTCTCTCTCTCTCTCACCCTCCTGCTATTTTTAAATCTTAAAGAATATTAAGTATAAAATCAAAATAATCATGTATGTATAGAAATCACTATTTTGTAAAAGAAAAGAAAGAACCAAAAAGGGAGCCATCAACATTCCTGGTCTTACAAAAATAGGTCATTGATTGATTTCCAGGAGCCAAACATGAACAGAGGGATCCCAGCTCTTTACCTGGTGTCGCACTGGATACCGTTGGCCACTGCTGATCAGGCCCTCCTGGACCAGCCCGTAGAATGCCAGCCTCCTCCAGGTGCACGGAGCTGAATAAATATATGGACCCAATATATGTTAGATATGTTAGATCATAAAAGCCTATTTCTCCTTCCACCCTTGGAAATCACTAAGTCTATGGAGGTAGGGCTGCAGCTAACACATTCTGCTCCTGCTTGAACTACAGCAATCATTGCTAAACAGTTACCTTACATAAACTGCAGAAGCATCACTGACTTACTACCTGCTGTGCCCTACTGGCAATAAATATATCCTATCTTTATGGGAATTTTGGTTTTCATTAATGCCACATGGTGCTCCCTAAATCTAACAGGAGAACCACTGGATGGCTTATACCATTTTAACATCTTAATACTGAAGCATATGAGGAGAGCTTATTCCCAAAAGCTCCAATTCTCTTATAGATTCTCATTTTTCTGGGATGTCTATAGTAAGGAAGAAAAAAATATTAAAATCATTTGCTACAGTTATCAGAGAGAACATAAACTATCCAAAGGTAGAGAGAACATTGTGTCTACTGCTAATGCATAGTAGACCTTTGAATATATATGGATGAATGAAGGAAGGAAGGAATAAACAGGATCCTAAGAGTCAATATCCAACTAAACTCTTACCAAAATTAGAATACATCTTTAAGCTAGACATTTGTTTATCTTGCAAATTAAATTACTAAAATAAAATATAGACTAGTGACTGAGGGATTTAGTGAGCCAACAGATCAGCAACTTGAATTATTATGAGGAAAGGCAACCATAAATTGAAGGTGTTCTCTTTGACTTCAAACAACATATCTAGTGGAAATTCACTCGTTAAGTTCTAACCTATTCCCTTCAACTTCAACTACTATTCCCTTAATGTCCAACCTGGAATTGTCTTTTTTTCCCAAATATTAGTCTTCTTCAGATGTTTTTGGATCGTACCACAAATCACATGAACTCAATCAGATTCATAAAGAGGTAACTATCCTGGAACCAATTCCACTCAAAGAAGAATTTTCAAAAGAACAATTATATGATATTTGAGTCTAGAAAGGCTAAGAAGTCAAACACATGTATTGAAAAAAAATAAGTACTAGTCACATCTATAGCTCTCATATGTGTCCAATGTATTACACTGTGAGAAAAAGTATCATTTTAGTTTCAATTTTTTTCACTTCTTATCCTATCTAAATCTTATATCTTAATTGAAATTTGAATAGGCACACATTTGGCTTTTTTTCATTTGTAAATGAACAAGGAAGTGATATTCTTGATATCTTATTTTAAATGTAGTATTTAAGGTTCATCTCATAGCTATGATACTTTTTAAGCAAAGCACTAATTCAATTGCAAGAGCAAAAGTTGGTACAATAAAACACACTTTTACCTATTGCATGATTCCACCAATAGCTCAGTTACTGACAAAAGGATAAGCTGGTCTCTGATAAGTGTAAAGAATTCCTTTAAACACCTAGTTTTTTGGCATTTGCATGAGTGTCTGTGGCCTGAAATTATAACACAGGTTCCAATATGACATCTCACCAACTCAACTACCAATCTTCAGCCATTCCCTGATTGCCTTTGATTCAGAAATAGCACCCCATATAATATTTTCTGCTCATTTGTAATGCTTGAGAGGGTGTTAAATTATTTTAATCTAATGCATTTTTAATTGGCTAAAACTAGTTTTTCATTAACTCTACACATATTCTATAAACTCTCTCTTTAGACATGGGTCCAAGTCTGGTGAAATTTCAATTAACAGTTGCCCAGATATTTTGAGGGGCTTAAGTTTGGTATTTCTTTATAATTAAATCCTTTTGGCAATAGCAATCATTAGCTTCTTGGTCTTCTCCATTTGGCTTCCAAAGACACTCACAAATAATGAATATTTTATTTGCCCTCATGGCCTGATATTAGACCAGCTCTGGGAGTAATGGTAGTTAATCAATTACTGTCAAAAAGACAAAGTTAAAAAAGCAAAATTATATTCAATCTGAGTCTTAAAGAGTAATGCTATTACTCTAGGTTAATTTAAAATAAGCTAGATTTGGTCTTCGAATATTCAGAAAAGGCCCTACACATGGAAAAGTCCAGGCTATTGATGACAGTAAGATAGCAAAATGATGGAGAAGATACTAACAGGGGTGAAAATGAATAAGAATAGCAATTAATTATTGTGCTTAACAGGATATAATAGTGTGAGATAGAAACGCAAAATATATGTGGATGTACATTGCGTAATGTACTCAACTAATAAAGAAAGCATCAGTATTATCTTTTTAAGAGAGAGACAAAAGTATAGTCAGGAATAGATAAAGAAGTTTGGAATTACTTCCTTACAGAAATTTTTAAAATATTTTGAATTGACGCATTCTCATAGAAATTTTGATGAAAGTACACAGAAATCTGTATGATTTTACAGAAGATTCTTATTTTCTAGCACTTGATAACCATTTAGCATTGACCATTTCCAATGTTTCAAGGAATAGACACAGGAAAGAAAAATAGTTGCATTCCCCCTGATAGAGTATCTAATGCTTCTTAGTTTTTGTGTCATTGTTGTTTGTTTTATTTTTGTACTGCTGCGGTTAGAACCCAGGGCCTTGTGCATGCGAATCATGCGTTCTACCGCTGAGCTACATCCCCAGCCCAGCTTCTCAGTCTTTTCAGCTGCTTCTGGCTCATGCAGTTTATCTAAATCATATCCAGTTAATGTTACTCCTGAGTAAAGGAAGGAGGGTAATACATACCTATGCATGCCTGCTCGCAGGGAGGCAGAGTAACGCCAGTCAGGGTTGGGCTGTCGTGGCTGCAAAATCACAAAGGGAGTTTTCTGTTAAAATGGCAAAACAATTATTCTCCCAGGGTTGCTATTAGTTGATTAGCTGTTCCCTTAAACACTTTCAGACATCTAAACAAAAGTAGTGAAAGACCCATTTCATGTGCAACTCGAGGATGATATCCATACATATAGCACTTCAGGAGAAAATTAAATTAGCTCACAGACTGAATGTCACGAAAAACCAGATTTAGTAATGTTATGAGGGCAATCTTTGGTTTTGCCTTGCCCAATACAGGTCTGTGTTCTTAAAACACGAAGGCAAAGGGAGTCCATATTCAGACAGGAAAAGCTTTCATTGCTTTTGCCCTCAAATAGCCCACTAAGGGCATATCCTCGATTCAGCATTCTAGCTATAGCAGTGCATACAACTACACAAGTTCTGCAGCCTGGCTGGACTGCAGAGCACTGCAATCTGCTGCTGGATTTGCAGACTGCAGCATGTTTGACCCAGGACGGATGTGTCCAGTTCTAACACCAGCAACTGATAAGAGTCAATTCTACTGACTAAAGAGAAATTCTACAAAGAGGAAAACAAACCATGGCAGAATTTGACCTTGTTTTGCTACTTAATCCTATTCATAAGCCTGTACTTGTTCCCTGCTGTCCTGAGTGTTTTGCCTCCTCACTCAATTACTCCAGATTGCTTGACAGGGAGTAGCTGAAATCTGAGAAGGCCCTCACTCATTCTGCACCACATATATAAAGGGATTTTTTTATCTTTTTGCCCTCTGTCTACAATCTGTCAGACCAAAGTGGAAGGGACAAAGAAGAAAATATGGGTACCTAATAACTGTTCAGGGAGTTAGGTGCTGATTAGCTTCACTGGGGGAAAATCAGTCACTATCTTGAATCAATTAGCCCATATTTTATTGTGAAAAACTTGTGAAGAACATTCCTCTAGAGAAGTTCCCTTCATGGGCAGAGATTAAAGTGGCTCTGTCACTGAACGCAGAAGTCTAGCTGAATGGAAGCATGAAGGAATGGAGATTGTATTTTGTACTTCCCTCTGAGTTAATTAACACCTTTGGTAGACAAAAGTCAAATAGTTAGTAAACTATTTCAAGGTATCAATAATCCTTGTTCCTTTCCTTCTTATAATTAAGAGATGCAAAATATTTCATAAACATACTTCATTATAACACCCAGAAGAAAAATGATGAGCATCTCAATTTTGCAACAGGTTTGGGAATGGCTAGATTGGGGTATTCAGAGATTGAGCCAAAGTCAAGGTCCATCCCTCTTCTGCCCCCAAAAGTTACAACTCTGGGATACTTTATCTCAAAGGTCCCACATAACCATCCTCCCTCCCTGGTCCTCTTCCACTATGCTGGTAAGATATGGATATGCAGGCACCTTTATTCTTGGTTTTCAAGTTCACAAAATGCTAGGGATGTTCCGTATAAAGTAGCATAAAACTAACTACAGACCAAATGAAAAGGTTTCTGACCTTCTATCAATGATGTTAGAAGTAACAAAAGAGAGAGTATTTTCAAATCGTTTTGTAAACATGAAAATACAGGTGAAATATTTTTTATTAATTATCATCACCATATCATGCCTTAACATCCACAGCATTAGTGTTAGCTAATGCTGAGAGAACCTTCCTTCAAGAAAGCCTTTGACATCTGTTGAGTAAATGTTGCCAATTTTTCTATGATTGGATAACATTCATGATGAAAATTGCTGCAACTTGATCTTTGGAATGAAATCATCAATCTCATTTTGCTGAAAGGCACAGTTCTATCAGGACTGAACAGGAACTCAGTTCATTACACAATCTCACTTACTCAATGATACATTTAATTTGTCGTGCTGCTATTTTCTACAATAGTCCATCAGCAACAACATGCTTCTCAGATTTCTTTGCAAGAATCTTAGTTACAAGAGTTCTAATGGCAGTAAGATCAGCCAAGGAAAAGGAAAAGAGCAAGTAATTAATATATTTTAAGTAGCCATATGATATTAAACAATGAAGGAAGCACTCCATACATACTACTGCATATATCCTCATTCTTTGTCAGATCATAAATTCTGTTAAAGAGATTGTATCTCTTTTGCTTATGAGACATATGAATATCCTCAGATATTCACAAATGGATAGCTGTATCCCCAGGACTTATTGGGGTTCTGGTATTTGGTAGGTTTTTAAAATGTTTTAAATAAATGAATTATCATGCAAGGTCAATGTTATCATACTTATATTACAAAAATGAAAAATCTGAGCTTTAGAGAGGTCAAATTGTTTGCCTGATTAATGGTGAGTTTGGCTGGTAGTTATGTTAATGTCCCTCTAACACAAAAAGTCTGTGTTTTAAATAGATTTAAATGGAATGATGTGTATTTTTCTTTTTTCTCCCTTTTACTCCCAAATTTCCTAGACAGTGATTTATTTTAAAACAATACAAAATTAAAAGTAATAAAATTATGCGTTTCATCCAAAACATTTAATTAAATTCTGGAAAAATTCAGGTTGAAAAGCCTACTGCTGATATATCTGACACAAGTTACATATGAAGGCCTTGGACCATTGTTTAGTTCTCTAATACTTGGATGGTGCATCCTAGGACTATGCTTAATTTCTATTGGAGAGGAACCCCAGTATTTACTATGGTTTTAGAGCTTAGTCTTTCAATAGAATAACTCTAACAAGACCCCAGATGTGGAAAAACTCAATTAGGTATTTCATATGGGTGTTGAAGCATGATTGAAAACAAGAACTCACTTGAGTTTCTATTAAAATTACAGCAGATTTAATTTATCTTGGAATGGTATTACTTACGATTTATATAATAGGATATTTGAGTATAGAGGGATGAATCACTTCTTCTAAGACAAATTTAAAATAAAACAAGTTTAAAATACCCTATTTTATTCATAAACTCACACATACTCAGTGAAATAATGTTATCTTTTTACCATGGAAATTCACATTGATGCCATCAAAAAATTTCTGAGACCTGATACTACATGTAACTTCTCCTTTTCCTCCCTAATAGGTCTCTATTCAGAATGTATCCATAGTATTTTTCATAGTGATATTTTGTGAATATTGATTTAAAACTGGTAGGCAGAATTCTAAGCTGGCCCACAAGACCCCCACACCTGATATACCTGCATAATCCCCAAGACTGTGATTGTGATAGAGCGTATTCTCATGACTACGTTACATTACATGGCTCAGTTGTCTTTAAGAAAGGGAGATCATGGGGCTGGAGCGGTGGCTCAGCGGTAAGGGCGCTTGCCTTGCATGTGCGAGTGCGCGGGTTCAAACCCCAGCACCACGTAGACAATGAAGTGTCTGAGCAACGAAAGTCCATGAAAAACTAACTAAAAAATTGATTCTGTCTTTCTCTCTCTCTCACTGTCCCTCTCTTTTAAAAAAAAAAAAAATGAAAGAAAGAAAGAAAGGGAGATCATCAAGGTGAACCTAATCTGGTCACACGAGTCCTTTAAATTCTGAGTCAAGAGATCAATGACAGAAATCAGAGAGATTTGAATGAAATATGAGAGGGATTCCAAATGAAAGAAAATTCTCCATCACCAGCTCTGAAGAAAGAGCAGACCATGGGACAGGAGTGACCCCCTCAGCAAATAATAGGTTAAAAAAAAAAGCAGATTTCAATCCCTAAAGAACTGAGTTCTGCCAACAATCTGAATGAGCTTGAAATTTCTCCCCAGACCCTCCAAAACAGCATATAGATATTTGGCCTGGCCAACATGTTGATTTCAGCCTTATGAAAACTTGAGCAGAGAACTCAGCCACATAGTGCAGGGTTGTAAATATTACATGGGTGGGGTTTTAACCACTAAATCCTAGCAATTTGTTAAAAAACACAGAAAAGGAGTACATTAAGGTAGAAAGGAATATAGCCTTTAGTATAATCATTGCTGTGTTACATACTGGTCTTCTAGTGAATCAAAATGAAAAGATGATAAATTTGAGAATTCTGGGTGGAATACTTTCCTCTGGACATAGTCCTTTACAACCCTAATCCACACAGCAGGAAAGTAAAATAAACATGACTTTAAAACATATCCAATAGGTTTCAGTACATCAGAAAGTGCTAGGTCTGCTTGATTCTGGATGCACAGCCTGCTAGTACAAGCCACTGTTCCCTCACTCAGTTGCATCTCCCTGAAGCCCATAGTTCTGATCCTGCATGGCCAGAAAGGACCTAACATTTCTTTTCACCTTCACAATGTCAGATATTTCTCTACATATTGCCAAGTTCAAACTCTTTTTTAAAAGTCTAATTTTTAGATTAGGAGATTTAAAGGAATCTTCTTAAAATCATGACCATAGACCATAACGCTAAAGATATTATCATCTCAGGAGACAGACACACAGGGGTGGTGGGAATATGAGGTTAAGGGAATCATTCTATCAACCGAGTCCACTGTGCTGACCCCCACATGCTTTCACTTTAAAAAAAAGCCATTTACCTGCAGCCATGACTTGCTCACAGAAGGATATGTTACATTCCTCTTGCAGGAGAAACGCAAGCCTCAAAATATCAATAAGAGGAACACAAGTTACCCTGACGGGAAATTTTTGTGACTCTTACATATATCAGATTCCAGAACTCAGGAAATTAAGATAATTCCCCCTAACTATTAAATCGGTAATAATAGGTTCCAATTAGCACTGGTCAGCATAGGCCAAAGTGACCTAGAGTTGACAAGGCAGTGAGGACTTCAAAGTCTGATGTTATCCTGCTGTCAATCAAAAGTCAAGAGTTTAGATCTGGTTGAGACTCTCTGGAATCTTCCCTGGGACTGCCCCCCCCCAAGAAAAACCCTAAAACTAGAGGGCAGGAAAGGCATGCCATCCCTCTCCACTCTGTCCCTTGAGAGTGCCCCCTTCCCCTTTCCTATTCTTTCTAATAAACTCATTCCTGTAAGTCTGAATGACATGTCTGACATCTTCCTGACTTGATCCTAAGAATTGGAGTTTGAAGTGGGTATCTCTGTACTGCCTCAGTTTCCTAGTAGGCTCCAGCCCTGTAACAATATGAACCAACTAAATTTATGTTCATATTATAATATGCATAGAAACATGACTTCAGATGAAGTCCTGTAAAAGTCACATTCAAAGACACCTGTAAAATTCCATCAAATTCAGCTAAATCTCTGGGGTTGGTGATGGCAATTTTCCTCCCAAAATTTGTAAACTAACATCATTCTGACCTTTCATTGAGAGCAAAACTTGGTAGCCAACCAAGGCAAGTATCCAGACCTGACTGCTATTCTGTCAAGCAGACAGCATGCCAATAGACAATGTATTAATATGCCAGGCTGCGTCCCTGCAGAGTGTACTGAGTTAGACCAGATGCCCATGTGATGGCTCACTCCTGGGTCAGAAGAAAGGGTAGGTCAATGACTTTCAAGTCATATTAAATAGATTTCTCCATCAGTCATAACATGTAAAAGGTAGAGAGACAGAAGAGCTCAGCCATAATTCCATCTGGCTCAGTCGACTGTAGAAAAAGCAAGGAAGGAGGTAATTTGAAGAATTTATTATATTATCAAGCCAAAGAAAACAAACCTTTACTCAGAAAAATAATCCTATAACCAATATGAAAATGACAAAACAAACCAACCCCTCTCTTGAAAAACAGCCTTAAGAGGATGAAGCATTGGAATGGAAGTTCAAAGATACAATTTCTTGGTCTATTCTAATCATTGTACAATTTTTATCATCTCAACATTTTGTCTTTACAATGAGTATGAACTGTTCCAGAACAGTCAACAGAGAAGTCAGTCCTGCGGAAAACTAATGGATATGGAAAATTACCAGAAATCACTCCTGTGAGCCAGATAGCAGAACCCCCTACTCACTGTTTCAAAATCTGCTGACTCAGGCCCTTATCAGAATCCATTGACTCTGGGCCATTATCAGAAATATCACACTCTACCAAAACTCCCATTTTAACCAGAAAACTCGAAGCTTGGACCCTATATCTACCCCAGACTGTAACCAGCAGGTGGGTCCCAGACTCCACTGGGCCCCACTCTGCAAGTTTCTCCAGAATAAACCTGTGTTACTGTTGAGCCACCGCTCTCCTCTCTCTTTCCTTCATTCACCTTTTTCCTTACATAATGGTACAGAAACCCAGGATGGGAAGACGGAGTTCTTACGCTTCCTCCTGTCTTTCTCCTTCCAATTCTGCCTTATTCTTCATGTATCCCTCTTTATTTCCACTTCATACAAGATTTGAGATTCAGAGAAACCTCCAAGTTTGCTACAGCTTAAACAGCAGGCAGTTCATGACCCAAAATCAACTCCCTTCCAGGGCAAGATTTTTACAGCCTTATTGCTATGTGAATGGGGCAAGAACTTTTCTGAGCTCTTTATTGGTGTCTTCTGGAAACCTCATTCTTGTCTCTCCCTTCTTTCTGCCTGGCTAGACCTCCAGATCACAGACCTTTTCTCCATTTTGTTCCCATATGCAACACTGGTCATACTGATCATCTCACCGAAGAGGTAAGACTCTGGGTCCCTTGCAGAGGTGCCCTGATAGAGACTCCTTCATTTCAGGGCTCTAGGGGTCCTCACCTTGGGACCGGAGTTGGGGATGCCCACTTGCTCCCAGGTGATCTGGCTCTGCCACCGGGTGGCAAGGAGTAAAAGGAGGACACTTTGCTTTCTCCTGTCACCTCCATCACACCTCTCCATTACTCAGTGGCCCGAATTCGGAATATGGGACCTTCAACCCTAAAATACTAACAGATCTTGATAACTTTCTATAACAGAATAACAAATGGTCTGAACCGGGACCACTGTTTCAAGGTACCCACCAAGGATGGCTCTTCTGGCCTTCCCTTGACCTTGATTCTCCACCACACACACTGTATGCCCTCCCCACCTCTCTCTCTGGTGGCTCCAGTAAGAACCATTCACATTGCTGGACATCACATCCACCACCAGCCATAACCTACTGTGTGAGTGATTCCCTCTGACTCTTCTGGATTCCTGGCTTTCTCTCCACTGGAGTTCTTGGGGGCCCTGCTCAACCAATCTTGTCCACCATGGGCCAGATTCTACCAAAGCTTCCATGAGACATCCCCTTGGGGTGCCTTCCCAAACATATCCAGACCCTGGGTTTCCAAGATACAATCAATCCTGAAAGACTGGTGTTACAAGCTGGACAATAACACTCACTGGCCTAAAAATGGCACATTTGACTTACAAATTCACAGAGATCTTTAAAAACTCCACCACAAGGGCGAATGATCCAAGGTTCCCTATGTCCAGGCCTCTATTGCAGACCTGGTACCTCTTCTCCAGACCTTCTCTCTGCCCAAACTGCTCAACTTTTTGTTCTTCTTGTCAATGAAAAACCCTCAAGGGTTTTTGGGACCCTTGGGACTCCTCCCTCTTTGAGAGTTCTGCTTCCTTTCCATTATTCCAAATCCTGTTACTTTGCTCTGTCTGATCCTGTGTCCATGGATTTCACTCCTCAAATCTACAAAACAAAATCCCTGTAAATGTTACATTTACACACAGAAGCTTCTTCTCCATTTTAATCTCCTTTCATCATTTCTGAGATCTTTGGAAGGGTGAGTGAAACAGACAATTGCTCTATCACTTTTCTTCCAGGAGTTTTCTACTCCATTTTTTTGAACTCTCTCTATCAGAAACACCAGGACCCTGTCAGCCATGTGGCTGCTACACTCTAGACTCAGGGGAAAGGATTTGCTGGAGTGAGACTTATCAATCCCTCCCTGCCTTAGCAGAGAGAATATCAATCTGATCTTGCTTCAGTTTCCTTTCACAGCAATCCACTCAATCAAGAAACTGAGGTCTCTCTTAGAAACACCCTACTGGCCAGGACTAATCCCTGCTATGAATGCAAGGTCTCTAGAGATGCCCAAAAGCTAATCCATCACACACAGAAGCTCATTCTCCATTTTAATCTCCTTTCCTGGCTTCTTACCTGATGGTAGAGGGAGGGCCTCTGCAGTTTTTTGGTAATAGGTTGAGATAACTTCTTATTGTGATCTAAGGACTTCTAAGCCAGAGTCCTACTCATCAATCTACCAGTGAATGAGTCGCCCCTTTCTCTTTCTTTTCTTATAGGAACCTACCCCAGTGATAGGAGACAGACAGATATGACTGGTGGGAACACTAGGATAAGAGAATAACTCTATCAAATGGGCCTACTGTGCTGACCCCACATGCTTTCTTTCCAAAATGCAATTTACATGCAGTGGAGCAGGCTATGTCACATTCCTCAGGAAAAGAACCAAAATAATGTTAATAGGAAGAACCAAGAAACCTTGAAGAAGAAGACTTTTGAGAACAGATCCTGAAACTCAGGGAGATAAGGATAATTCCTACTAACCAGAATCCAATTAGAACAGGTCAGCATGGGCCACAGTGACCTACAGTTGCCTTGGTAGTAACAATTTGAAAGTCTGATGTCATCTTGCTATCAATCAAAAGTTGAGGTGGACCTGGGTGTGACTCCCTGAAAACTTCTCTGGGATTCCCAGTAAAACTGGAAGTGCAGAAGAGGGAATATCTGAATATTTTTTGTTTATCTCAAGAAACACTATTGGAGTCTTTTAAATGTGTTTTTATATAAATTGTTGGTAAATGGTAAAAGGAGTTTAAGATTGCTTTGTTTATAGATCTTCACCAGAAGTAAGATTACTGAGTTAAAATTCTAACAGGTGTAATTCTATACACAAAGAATACAAAAGTTTTCAGCTGTGTCTCAAAGTACTGTAAATAGCATAGAATATTTGATCTTATTAAGAGGCATAAGTGAAAAAGTCAGACATTTTATAAGGATTGTGTCAGAATGGAGATTTCAAAAAGGATCAGCATTTCTGGATGAAAAAGTATATTGTGTCTAGGTTGCAGAAGGTTTGTGGAGGGTAAATCTTAAAAGTCTGTATGTGATTAAGTTTAATATAATTGGCACAATCAGTTAAAGTTATTTAAAGTTTCTCTTAAGGTCAAATAAGTGTTCAAGCTTTGTCTAAATTTTATGTAAAAGTTATAAAATGAAAGTTTATGTAGGCTTACAGGCAAGATAACCAATAAGTGCTCTCTATATAAGTCTTTTTCTGACCATTAACACTGTTTCCCAAATGTATATTTAGATAGGCTTGGGAGATAATACATGAAAATTTTATAGAATGATACTTTTAAGAGGAAAATATCAGCTTCAGAAATAAAACACTAAATATTTGTCTAGAGCCTTGCTTTGCCTGAGTTAAGACTCAGCCTCTCACCCATGGTTCCAAAGTAGTCTGGAATTAAGTTTACTTAAAGTTCAAAAGACAGATTTTTGTTTCATTTTCCTTGTAAAACTTGAAAACTGTTGCCTGTTAGTGTTTTGCAGATATATTACTTCTAACAGAAAAACCTGAGTTAAGAAACACCATCGCCTGTAGGACAGATAAAATATAATACTAACTTCAAGTATTATTACTGACCAAAATCAAATAAAAGGGGTAACTATAAAACTGTACATGTTAAAATTAAAGCCCAGTACTCCCACTTTAAGACTGGTGAAACTAGCCTGCTGGATGTTTAATACCAAAACCAGGAGACCAAAATTAAGGAAGTTAAAGGATTAAGAAAAAAGTCAGTATTTTGGCCCTTGCCCTATTTGGTCAGCGAAAATTCAGGGGACAAAGGGACTTTTCTAAGCCAACCAGTACACAGTCAGCAAAGAGAACGGTTATTAAAAAGGGAAATGTCCCTGATGCTTCCAAGGGAAGCCATATGATATCAGCAAGATCCTGACCCATCCTGGCAGGTTACTGACAGAAGAAGGCTAAAGGAGCCAAGAGACTTCTCAGAATACCCAAGAGTGGCCTCCTGAGGAATCTCACCTGACCTAGGAATAAACATGCCAAAAAGTAAATTTTTACCAACTTGGTCTTAAACAACTGTAAGGAGAGTTATAACCAATGCACAGCCATACATGGGCATTTAAAAGGAAAGACAATTTTTTAATGTAACTCAAAATGTACACTTGTGTCATTCCTCCCACAAGTAAATAAAATTGGGAGATTATAAATAAAGTGTTACAGAAGACACTACCAGAGTCATAAGCTTGTTCTAAGTCAGTTTGAGATCCAAAAATTTCCCTAACTTCCTTTATAGGTAAACTCAATTCATTTTTCACTGGTACTATTTAGTTCTAATAGTTAAAAAGCTACCTTACAGAAATCAGATGGCATTCTCCAACTCAAGGGGACACCTGTGCCATTATGAAAATTAAATGGGTTCCTAGCAACTCTACTGAGGTTTCTAAAGCCATGAATGGCCTCCACTCACAAGTAAATGACTTGTCAGACCACTCCCTAAGCTCTAATAAGTTACTATATTCATGATCTTCAAAGGATGGCTGATAACACTGATTGTTTTGTACTAATTGCTTGCAGAAAATAATGTTTTGTTGCATCATTTATTGTTCTAATATGATCCCTCCCCTGTGTACATCATGTCCAGTCACCTGCGAACCGCACCATCATGGACCTCTAGACAGCCCCGATGCCCGAGATGCGTAGAGTTCAATAAGTGCCAGATGTCATCGAAATATGACCCTCCATGCAGCTGCCTCCTAACTTCTACTGAGGCCCTCTGATAGACTCTCTGGAGAGTTCCCTGAATGCCACAGCCAATGCCCCCTGCCAGCACGAAGAAGCCAGATTTCTCATTGCCCTTTTACCTTGGCAGCAGTCAGGGACCTCTTGAGAGGGGAATTGAGGCAGGAGATAGATTATCTGTAGGCCGACAGAAAATGGGGACCTCAGAGAATGGGATTTCACCACTCCAGACTAAAACTCAGGCTAAAACCTTTTTGTTTTTGCCTGCTTGAATGGAAGGCCCCACTCACATGTAGATGGCCAACTCCTATTTTGGGCAGGAACACCCTAACCAAATTCAATGCCTCCTTTTGTTTCAATACCCACCTTAGCTCCCCACACTCCTTTATCCTCTTATGGAATTTCCTTCCCCTCTAACAGCCCTGTCAGCTCTCCTCCTGGAGGTGTCAACCAGTGTGGTATATCTCCAAGTCCACTGAGACCACCCACCACACTCCTATTAAAATTTCCCTATAAGACCCTGCCTCAAAAAAAAAAAAAAAAAAAAAAAAGACCCTGCCTCCAGCTAAAGCAAGTTATCTCCTCTCACTTCTCCGGCTGCTTCATGGTAACCAGGGAATCGTCTACCTAGGCAGAATTAATACTTATGTCTGTTTACACACTAACTGGATAAAAACTTCATATCATTGACACAACTCATTATAACCCTTTAGAGTTTGGAATGATAGATATGGAAAATTACCAGAAATCATTCCTGTGAGCCAGACAGCAAACATCCTACTCACTGTTTCAAAATCTACTGACTGGGGCCCTTATCAGAAAAAAAACCACACTGTACAGAAACTCCTGTTTTAACCACAAAATCTTGGCACCTTCCCCCTCAGTCCTCTAAATCTATCCCAGGCTGTAAGTGGCAGAGGGGGTTCCAGAACTCCACCTGGGCCCCCCTCCACAGATTTCTCCCGCATAAACCTGTGTTACTGTTGAGCCACCGCTCTCCTCTATTTCATTCATTCATCTCTTTCCTTATGAAAACAAACTAGTGTTGTGCCCAGATCGTGAATCACCAAAGACCACCAGGGTTAATCTTTCAGGTCACAATATCTGGAATTAAGGTGAAATAACTGAGAATTTGGTGACCACAAATTGCTTTAAGATGAGAAAAATTGAGTGCAAACGTACTGCCTCTGCTATTCTTTTGTAATTTCCACATGCTGTGCCATTTGGCCCTACTGAGGTGCATTCAGACAAATCTTCCCAGAGTACTCAAAGTGACTCATTAGCAACCATATCACGAATATACAGAATCTATCTTAAGATTCAGTTTCTTTTCAGAGAGACTCAGAAGAGGGTGCCAAATTCAACATCAAGTTTTCAGAAATCTCCAAAGAGAAATTTTGCCCTGTTGCCAATAGTTGCTTTAAAAAAACCCCACTGTGCTGGTGACTCATGAAATAATATCTTTTTTTTTCTGTAAAATCACCAAAATATTAAAGTCGCATATTAAATGCTGATGTTACTAACAAAAAGAAAAAGAAAAAAGAAAGAAAGAAAGATCAGTGGAGGGACAGAGGTAAAATAAGCTTTGCCAATAGCAAAGCAAATAAAGTATATTAGCTGGTGGTAACATTTTATTCACTGATCCTTCCATTTTTAAAAAATCTATTTCCATGCAAGTAATTATGCTTCCCAAAAGCATTTAACTTACACTACTATGTGAACTAATGATAGCCCAAATGCTTACCTATCCCACATTAAAAGGAATATCAACATTTGGATATTTGCCTATTCCTACTATTGAAAAAAGCAAAGTCTTTGGAATAAAAAAATGACTGAAAATACCATTAGCTGTGTGTCTCTATGTTACCTAACCTCTCTGGGTTCACTTTCTCTTCCGCTAGATGTTGATAAATGTTTGTTTAATGCATGACTTACAGAAAATGAAATTATGTACATACATGTTGCAAAGCCAAGTATTTTTGATATAGCAGAGTACAAATTCCTTTACTCTCCTTTTCTGATGCCCACCCAATTTACAGGCACATGGCATTAATTGCACCCAGGACTATTCTGTCATCTAAAGTAACTAGGTAAAGAAAGAGAAAGTCCAACCTAGGTTGATTTAGCAATGATGACTTCCAAACTAGAGTGACTTTCATTCCTATTTTGCCAAGCTACAACAAAAACAACTCACTCTTTCCCTATTTCAGCAATAATTCCAGGAGCTATAATTGATCTTGGGGCTCTTCATTATATTTCCAGTAGCGGTTAGCAAAAATCTGCCTTTATTAAAATCATGTACTCTCCAGGCAAAATTCCAAAGGGAAATTCCACACACATTTTCTGACACAATTTTCTCCCTAGATTAAAGAGTTGTATGCCAAGGTACCTACTAAAATACAGGTCAGTGTAAGATAGAAATAGTTATATATCAAATTGCCCCAAGGTTTGAGTCCTTAGGGGGAGTGTAAGAATGGCCTGCCTCTGAACTTCCGGCTCACAGCTGGTGGCTAAGCTGAGGTGCTTGGCTAGCTCTCTGGGCCTTTTCATCTCCTGCAGCTCACCCCAACCCCCTAGAGCTCCCAGGAATTTGTTAAGCAAAGGTATACAGCATTGTTTTTTAAAACTAAGGCCTTTACATGCTTTCAGAAGTTATCTTCTAAAGAATTCTGGAAACACTTTGATCCCCCACCTCCCATTTTTCTTAATCTGCAAACTGCCTCCTATGATTACTCAGCATTGACTAACATCAGGCTCTTCTGATAAATGAGCAGATCTTTCTATAATGTCTATGTGAAATTCTACTCTCAACCAAGAATGGAAAATTCTGTGTTTATACATTATTTTACTCAAGATTATCAAGATTTCAAGGACTGCAAGTTCTTGATAACCTTGAGTTCTTGAAAATATGGACTTTGGGCTGGAGTGTTGGCTCAGCGGTTACAGCGCTTGCATTGTATCTGTAAGGACGCGGGTTCGAAACCCAACACCATACACACACCATACACACTGAAAAGTCATCACAAAAATATAGGCAAGCCAAATATTATTAACTCAATTTATACTAGCTCCAAAAGCCAATGTTATAAAGCAGTTGTAGTAAAAGATAATTCATCACTATTTGTGGGACAAAATTTTGACTTTTGAAATCCAAGTTTATAGTATCACAAATAAAATCTCTATTATTTCAAGCATGAATGCAGAGACAACCATACTACACAAACATTTCTGCATTTTCACACATTTTTTTCAATAATTTATATGCATCCTTCACAATAATGAATAATCTGGCTTTATAACTACTTAAAACTAACACTTAACCTGACAACTGTCTTCATAGTAAGCCATGCACTTTCTAAGTCTTCTGTAGTTTATTGCAAACCAAATTTTAGATCCAGAAAATGAACATGTGCTGTGAAAGTATTGTCATTTAACTTAAAGACACCTAGGGGCTTGATAAAGCTGCTTTGCACCTCATCAAAATTCCAGAAATGGTCAACAGGGAATCAGAAGTTTACAAACTGCATTTAACATAAATGCAGGGACATTCTTTTCAAATGAATTTGGAGTATGCCAAGAAAGGTGGCCAGGGGAGAGTTTTTTTTTCTCTCCTCCCCAATTCCAGCATGTCCTAGTTTTCTCCATCCCCTCATATCCCTAATCTACTCATCCTATTATGTCCCTTGCCCAACCATAAAAATGTGTAATCTCTCTGCCTTGCCATTGTTGATTTCCTCTGACATGAGGTACATCACCTGCTTACAGAAGAGTGACCACATCACATGACCAAAGGAAACTGGCTTCAGGGTGAGATCTATATTCTATGGCTTTATCGCCTCTGATGTGTATCTCCAGAGGATCCTATCACATTGGTTCAGTGCAGTTCCTGGAGATGAACTGTATAGTTTGTATCACAGACAGTCCAAAGTATAAACACGGCAAACAGAGGTGACTACAACAGCCTCTAGAGGTCTCAGAGCTCTAAAAATAAATAAATTCAAAAATTAAAAAACACTTCCATGGAGATTAAAAAATGATTTTTGTTTAAACACAGCTTTTCCTACAGGTGATATAGCAGAGGCCTTTTCTCCTTGAATCTCACGTTACTTCTCAAAGTATAATCTTTACTCCCAGATCTGTTCTTTGGCTCTACAGAGCTGTGCTTTAACATCAAATATTTAAGACTAATCCTCATTTCTCAAACAACTTTATGGATAAATCCTCATATATGTGAAGAAAATGAAAAGTAAAACAATTCTCTAGTACAATTTTTCTACAGAGGAAACCGTAGACTGTGATCAAATTGGAGTACTAGTAATACTCAGCTTACCAGATAACCTGTCATTGTTAATAATGCAACAAGCCAACCACACAACATTGGGGGTGGGAAGCATGTGGAAATGCATGACTTTTTGAATGGACCCCTTGAACATTCTCTCACCTCATTTTGAGAAACAACCTCGTTTTTGAGAATAATCAGGTTTCCAGCACTCTGCCCACTTTGGCCTGTGAGGTGCCTGCTGTCAGTCACTGCTGCTTGGGCTCCCCCAGGCCCAGGTCCTGTCTGGGCCCCTGTGTTGTAAAACATGAAAGTATCACTCCCTGAGCCTGCTGTCAGACAGGCCTTGTAGCAGTAGGTCTTGGTGAGGGAGCCATTCCCTCGAACCTCAATGAAGTGAGGCTGTACCTTGAGGCCATGTGGTATCCTGGCATCAATGTTATTGTTGGCCTGTTTGTATAGTTCTGCAGGGCACCGCTCCCTCACTCCACAGAAGCCTCCACAGCATGAGGTGCCATATGCAGTGTAGTGATAGCACTTGATAATGCTCAAAACAATGATTGTCAAAAGAAATATAAAAGACACTGTGCTTAATGCTATTATCAAATAAAGTGTAATTTCAGAGTATGTCCGAGGACTCTTCACATGTCTCTGAGTGTCAGGGAGGATTTTAGACACCCTGTCCACCACAGCTACTGTAATGGCCACAGAGGATGAAAGTGATGGCTCTCCATTGTCACGCACCACCACAGTCAGGTTGAAAGTGGTACCACTCTCATCTCCGATCTTCCTAGTAGTCCTAATTTCTCCTGTGTGCACTTCTACTTTAAAGAGGTCCAGATCAGAAGTCTGAGCTAGATGGTAAAAGAGCCAGGCATTTTGTCCGGAATCTGAATCCATGGCTATGACTTTGGTGACCAGGTAGCCAGCAGGGGCAGTTCGAGGCACCATCTCAATGGCTGCTGATGAATTGGTTGAGGTAGGGTACAGAATGTGAGGGGCATGGTCATTCATGTCCACCACATACACATTGGCGGTCACAGTGCTGCTCAGTGGTGGACTCCCCTTGTCCTGGGCCTCCACAGTCACAAAGAACTCTCGAAACTTTTCATAGTCAAAGGAGTTGACAGCATAAAGGCTGCCACTGGCACTGTTAATGGAGACATAGGAGGTGACCGGCAGCCCTTGAATCTCTCTCTCTAGGAGGGAGTAGGTCACCTCTGCATTCTCCTTTTCATCTGGGTCTGTGGCTTGCACAGTGCAGAGCAACACCCCTGGCAAATTGTTTTCCTGGACATATATGGAATAGGCGTCCTTCAGGAAGCTTGGTGGATTGTCATTGATGTCAGAGATTTCAACCTTCATTGTCCTCTGGGATGTGAGTTGTGGTATTCCTCCATCAGTGGCTATCACAGTGATGTTGTAGGCAGCCACCTGCTCACGGTCCAGTGGGCCACTCACCACCAGGGTGTAGGAGTTTCCAAAGCCGTTCAGCCGGAAAGGCAACGTGGCCTCCAGGCCCAGGCTCACTTTCCGGTTGGGGCCTGAGTCTTGGTCATTGACACTGAGAAGGGCCACAACGGTGTTGGGTGCAGCATCCTCAGGCACTGGGCTATACAGGTCCGTGAGCACCACCTCTGGTGCATTGTCATTCACATCCACAATGTCCACCAGCACCTTGCAGTGACCCGCCATGGGCACTGGACCCCGGTCAGTCGCCTGCACATAGATCTGGTAGGAGGAGGCTTCCTCATAATCCAGGGCCCCACTCACTCGCACTTCCCCGGTACTGGCATCTATGCTGAAGAGCTGCCTTTCCCGATCCGAGGTGTAGCTGCTCAAGGAGTAGCTGAGCTCACCATTGGAACCCTCATCCGGGTCTGAGGCATTCAGCTTCACCACCAATGTGCCTGGGGGCGCGTCCTCCCGCAGCTGGACACGATAAGTGGACTGGTCAAAGGCGGGAGAGTTGTCATTAGTGTCCAGGACACGCACAGAGATCTGCGCCGTGCCCGAGCGAGCTGGGCTGCCCCCGTCCACAGCCGTGAGAACCAAGCGGTGCAAGGCTGCCTGCTCACGGTCCAGGCCCTTACGCAGCACCAGCTCCAGTACTTTACTGTTCTCCTGCAGGGGTTTAAGGTCCAGCTCAAAGTGTTCGCTGGGGCTGAGCTCGTAGGTCTGCACTGAGTTGGTGCCCACGTCGGGGTCCTGAGCGCTCTCTATGTGAAAGCGCGCTCCAGGCGCCACGGATTCGCTTACCTGAAGCTGGTAGTCGGGCCGAGGGAAGCGCGGCGAGTTGTCGTTGATGTCCAGTATCTCCACCTCCACGGCACTCACCGCCACAGGGTTGTGCGCCAGCACTTCCAAGCTAAGCAGGCAGCGAGGCCGCTGCTCACACAGCGCCTCGCGATCGATGCGCTCGTTGACGAAGAGCGCTCCGCTAGTCAGGTCCAGCTCCAGGTAGCGCGGGCTGGGCACACCCAGATGGTTGATGCGCAGGCAGCCAGGCCCCAAGCGCCGCAGCTCCAGCCCCAGAGCTCTAGCCACGTTGCCCACGAGTGCGCCGGGTGCTTGCTCCTCTGGCACCGAGTATCGTAGCTGGGAGGCCGCTGGGCCCGGCAGCAGCACCACCAGCAGCAGGAAAGACAGCAGCAGCAGCCAGGGAAGGGGCCGCCGGAGTCGCGGATGCTCTGTCGACCACGGTCTGGTGCCAGCCTGCTCCATAGCCACCGGCGGTGGCGGAGGCAGCCGGGCAGGGCCGGAGGCGGCAGCTTAGCCAGCCCTGCTCCACGACTGGGCCCCGCCTCCGCCTCGACTCGTGCAGCCCTGCGCCAGCTCCTGCAGCCTCACGCGCTACCAAACGCCTGGGGCCGCTCCCCTCGTAGGCTCTCCCAAGGGCTCGCGGCCCCGCCGCCCCGGCCGATTCCCCATACCGCAGTTCCTCCACTCTCCTCGAGTCGCTCAGCCCGGCTCCGCTTCCTGCAGCTCAGGCTGCTGCCTAGCTGCTCCAGGGGGAGGGAAAGGAAGCAGAAGGGGAGGGGGAGAGGGAGGAGTGTTCAGCAAGTCCAGCTCCGATTCCGCACTGAAGTGGCGGACAGCAACCTCGGACCCAGCCGCTCCAGCCACTCCAGCCTCTTCTGCTTCACCCGGGACCCTCCAGATCCCAGCAGAGGCGGGAACACGGCCACTCCCTTTCTCCCTGCCCCCACGGTCCTGTTCATCCACTCTCCAAGGTTCCTCGCCTGCTTAACGGGTCTTGTAAGATTAGTCTGAGAAAAGCAGCTAAGTCCCTAGAACTCTATTAGCTCTCCTGAAAAGATTTCCAAGCGCAATCCAGGAAAATAAACTGAGGGGTCTAACATTTAAAGGAAACAAATACATGGGAGGCGCTCTGGGGCCACTGGAGTGGGAACTGATCATTCACCTGACCCACACATCTTCCTTAGAACACTCTAATACTACAGAAAGAGCTTAACTCCTAAGGTGAAGGACAGGGGAGAGAAAATGCTGTCCTCCTTAGGAGTAAGCCCAAAATAAACATCCTGGGATCCAATACTCAATTCTGCTCCTAGCTGAGCAACCCTTACTTTCAGTGTGAGCCTGGGCTTGGTTGCAATTGTTTAAAACTCTTTTTAAACTATCAACTCCATAAAGTTATAGGTAAACCTCTTATTTGACCCATTTTGGTCACAATGGGGAAAAAACTGGTAGAAATTTTAAGAGCTTCTTCCTCAAGCTTTTCCTAATCATACTTCAAATCTTTTTAATTTATCACTCAAGACATTTTCTTTCCAGAGTGATTTTAATTTTTTTCTTTAATGGATGACAAGGTCTTCAAGATCCTGCAAAACCATTAAATCAAGAGAGTCACTCTTAATCTTCTAAGCAAGGCTGGAATTTGGGTTCCATTAATGCTTTGCAGTAAAAAAATCTGCTGTTATTAAGCAAAATATGGGAGGCTGGGATTTATCTTACAAAAGCCAGCAATTTCCATGGCTGCAGCTCATCTGCTATAAATATAAAGCTCCTATAGACCTCTGTGCCTCCAGGTCCCTAAGACGCCCCTTGTATTGCTGCCGAGGCAACACAGATTCTCTACAGTGAATAAGATGGGCAGAAGGAGAAGAGCAAGCCTTTCCCTGCTGTGTCATGGCCTCTGCTTCTCGGTTCTGAATATTCACTCTTCACAGGCCCTCTCTCCAACAGAGGTTTAAAATCTACTGCCCAGTGTACAAAAAAGCACTTCCTAATATGTCCTTTCTCTTCCTCATCTCCCAGCATCATTGAATTTGTAGATCTTCTCTGTGGTTAATTTTCTAGCTATGGACTGGAACAAAGCCAAAGTAAGATCTGAAATTTGGCACGCTTCCCTCCTTGGGGAGATGGCTAAAGGACCCAAGGTTAAGATCCTAACACCCAGACTTTAAAGGTCTGAACTAGCACATCCTTCCTGCTGCCCAAGTGCACTCACTAACAACACTCCATGACCTAACCAATTTTATTACAGAGAAACTCCCATCTTCCTCCTGGCACTGACATTTCTTATTTGTCCTCTTTGTTCCCTCAAGGGTGCAGAGTGGGAGGCAATTTCCATCAAAATCTATTCCTGTCTCCTTTCTTAGGTCTCTGGCTTCTACCTCTTCGGTCTGCATCCTCCCCAAACCATCCCTCAGTATTTCTGTCTCTGTTTGCTGTGGTAATTTGATCTCAGGGAGCCTTAATCTCTCAAATGCACAAACTGTAGACCTGGCCTATGTCCTCACCCATTACTTATTTCTGAAAACAAATGGCTTATAAGTGGAATCGAGTTATAAATTGTCAGGAAAAGTGACCTTTCTTCCCCTCATCTCCTCCCAGCCCTCACAATTGCTGCCACCTCTGCCCACAGCTCAGAAACCTGCCACTGGGTATTGACCATGGATGACCCTGTGCCCCTGAAATGATCACAGGCACTTACGGAAGAGATTAAAGTGACAGAAGTTTTTAACACAATCCCCCTAAATGTCATGTCTCTGGAGAAAAACCACAACTTGTCTTTCATCAATCTCATCTTCCAGCAAGGACACCTCCCAGGTTGTCCATTTTGATGCTTCAGGATCATAAGCTCCAACCAGTTTACTCCCTTAGTGATTGAGAAGGCAAACATAGAGCCAATACAATTAGCCTCCTTTTCAAAGACATTCTACTAAAGAGATGGTATACTCTGTTTTTGGCACTACAATGATTTTGGTTCTCATGCTATTGACTGAGGCTCCTGTCAACCTTACCAACGCTGGAATGTGATTGCTCCAACTGTTGGTAAGGGCCCTTTCTACAAGTATGAATACTAATGGCTTGATCACACAATTATGCATCCCTTCCCCTAGATCTTGCAGAACACCTGACTAAAAAACAGAATAGAACAGTCATTAAGAGCATAGTATCTGGAGTTAGTCACACCCCTCTAATGACTATGGCTTCAGACATGGATCTTAACCTAAGCTTCAGTTTACTTGTTTTAAATAGGGAAAATCATAATAAGTAAAAATCAAAGGACTATTATTATGATTACATGAGATAATGTATATAAAGCAATTTGCACAGTGACTGACAATTACATTATTATTATTGGTATTTGTGGTGGTGGTGTTATTAAATGCAAAAATTTATTATCATCAGACAACACCTCAGCCCATGGTCTTTATATATCATTGTCCATTAGATAACAAACACAGATATGGAATTGCAATTATGCCATTTAAGAAATCAATGATGATGGGGAAGGTGATGTACACCAAAATTCAGCTTTCCCAATAGCTTCTATAACTTATCCTATATTTTGAAAATAACCCACTGAAAAAAAGCCCCCCCTTTTTTTTATAAAGAGAGAGGTACAGTGAGAGAGACAGAGAAAGAGAGAAACAACTTTATTTAGTTTTTCACATGGCCTTAGTTGCTCCAACACTCAGGTCTGAACCCAGGTCCTCGTGCATGCCAGGCAAGCACCGAAACCGATGAGCCACCCCTCCAGCCCAAAAGCTCCCTTTTTTATGCTCCTAAGTGAAAGAAACTTCTTCCACAGGAATTTCTTTAGAGATTTTACTTCTTCACAAAAGATTCACCTTTTTAGGATACACAGAAATACCTTAGCAACTGAATACAGGTGGTTCCTAAACAGCACATGAATACTAATGCCTTGCTATAATCTCTAGCACTCAGCATAGAGTGCAGCGCAGAGTGCTTGATTCAGTTTTTTTAACAGAAATTTGCTCGTGTAATTATAAATAAAATAGCTTTTTCTTTGCTCTTTCCCATTCCAAATCCTATATAAATTTCAAGGTCCTAATCAAAACCTACCTAATCCATGAAACACTGTCTATTTTTACACACAAGGATCTTTTTTCTCTTCAACAATCTATAGCCTATTTCTGAATGCTAATGTGTGTCCTTCTTTAATTTGTACAAATACTTTCATCATAAGCAAACTAAATGCATGTCATACTTTTTTTCCTGATGCTGGGGATTAAACCCAGGGCCTTGTACATGGTAGGCAAGTACTCTACCACTGAGTTAATTCCACAGCTCTGGAGCCATTCTTATATTTGTGTCTCCTTCACAGTGAATCTTATAGATTCTCAATACATGTTAATTGCTTCATCTTCTTCAGAATCTATTTTTAGCAAATTCAGGAACAGCTGCTACAACTCAGGCATTCCCACTTTGCTGCATATGCATAAATCACATCTCACAAAGGGAGGGATCAAGAGCATGCAATGATTTTATTATGAATTTCTTCCTTTAAAACTGTCAAATGAAGAGATAAAGCAAAGTATTCCACACTACAAGAAATAACAAAGTTGCTGGACCCTAAGAAGGGTTCTGTCCAAATATGCAGCCATTTTTTTCTACTTTATATTAAAATTGTAAATTATAAAATTAAGGTATTCATTGCTCATATATAATAAGAAAAGTGATAAGATTAGAGAAGAGCCATAAGAAAGGACAATATGTTGATTTACCCATGTGCTGGACAAGAACTTTGAAAGAGTGTCCCTTAATTATATTTCTTAATTATATTTGTAAAATGCAACTCTCAAGAGATCACTGGATACAGGAGCAAAACCAATCATGCCACAACAGAATTAAGCCTATAAGAAAAATGCCATCAGTCAGTACACTTTCCTAATTCACATAAATTTTCCATTCTCTATTATCAACATCAATATAAACCACTTTATTTTGGAGAACCAAGTGATCTGGAGTCTTTTGACCACAGGGTCAAAGGACATGCTCATTAGTTTGATCAGGTTTTGGGCTGACAATTATGAATTCTATCATTTAGGGAAAGACCCAGTTTTCATTTTTAATTTGCGAATTTATGTTGCTGTACAAACTGAGCACATCATATAATTAAAAAGAGACAGACAACTCCAAAATTTATTGTGATCCAAAGTAGTTTTAAAAATTATATCTAGTTTAAATGAACAGGACTCCTGATCTTCTTGCATGTCCACAAGAAAAAATTCTTTTCAACATGACTACAGCATTATTTAGAAATATAGTGCCCAAAGTTTTTCACATAAAATGGCAGCTGAGTTTTTTCTTATCTCCTTTCCTCCAGAAGGAATATAGCAGTAAAATATTTGGCATAAGCAATTGGCTTTTGAGGAGGGATCCCCCAAATTTTTAGTTCTGAGAAACTAATATGATGATACTTTACTGAGGTATCTGAAAATTGCTTAGAATAAACAAAAGGTACTCAAGCCATCTTTGGATGAGTATCAAAAAATGGAGAGATAGTTAAAGGCTTGGGGTCTACTAGCAGATAAAACCAAACCTTACTTCTCCATCAGTATTTTCAATTGAATTGGCCTAATAAGAATCAGAACATTAAGGGTTGAGATTTATTTAGACTCTTACCCAAATTCTTCATTTTTTCACAGAAGAAAATGGCTAAGTAGAACTTGAACCTTGAGATCAATGAGCAGATAGGAATCACAAAAATGATATGAGTCAAGGGTTTATAACCAAACAAATGACCTTCCAAGGTACTAAAAGGCCTTACAGAGAGGACTAGAGAACCAAATTTCCTGTTTTTTAAAAAGTGCCATTGAGTTTGATATAAGTGATTTCAAAATTCTAATATAACTAAAATGATTGTTTATGAGCACATAAAAATGAAGACATTCTTCTTAGGAACTACTTTGGCTTACCTAAAATCTGAACTTACAACAAATCACATAAACTTAAATTTTTTTCAAATAGGTGTTTCAGATCTTTCAGATGGTAGAATCATTGATAAGGGAAATGCTACAGGCACATTCTATCTGGAATTCTAGAGACATTAAACAAAGTCTCCCAAAATATGCATGAACACAAGATGAAGAAAGAAGGACAGCAATACAGAATAGTTACAGAGTTAAAGTTAGGTGATTTCACAATTGTCTGTAAAACAGTGCCAAAGAGTATTTATTAATGGAATTCTTCAACCTGGAAGGAGAATGTTAACAGGGACTGCAGGGACCCACCTTTGGTCTTAACCTATTCAACATTTTATTGGTGACTCAAGACAAGGAGGCAACAAGTGTCCAGGGCAATTGAGCAGCAAGATGAGCTCTTCTGGAACAAGAAACACCACTTTCTAGGTTAAGTTATGTTTCCAATTCACTAAAAGTAGCACAAATATTCTATTTAGGATTCAGTACTTGCCCCACACTCATAAGTTTGTGTTTAAGCTAATATCTGGCTTCTAGTATTGCCATTAAGATCTGTTCCAAGTTTTCATTCATCACTTAGGACCTCTTATTTTAATAGAAAAACCTTGTTTGGCCCTATTTCTCTTCTCTAATTCTTGGAATTTTGGCCACAGAATAAAATAAGATGAGAATTTGGCACTAAAGAACATCCTTGTTTCCAAGTGGGTTTTAGCCAAAGCATTCATTGATTTCAATGTGTGTGGGGGGAAGTGTGGGTGTGCATTTTTAATTTAGAAATTGCTGAGGTACTTTGAACTGTTTTCCAAGATATGATCTAAATTCAGTCTAGATGAAGGTCCAGTTTCTACTTTCTTTTCCCCTGTGTTTGCTGCTTGGAAAAAAAACCAACCAACCTACACAGTTCTCAAATGTTTCCATTCATATATCCAGAGTATCAAGTAATGGCTTTTGGGGTCTCCTTGTCTTGAAAGTTAACAGTTTACATACATATATAATCTCATTTAACCTCACAAGAGCCTAATGAGGTTGGTATTGATGAAGAAATGAGATTCCAAAAACAGTGAAGAAATTGATCAGAATCTGCAGGAAGCTTTTTGCCATGGCCCTATTTCTAGTGCTCTGCTATAACATCCAACCATTACACATGCACACTACTTGAGAATCTTATTGGTCACAAGCTATTAATTTCAAGTATTTTGTGGAGCACTATCTCAGTGGTTTTCAAAACTACAAATTTATTTTTTAGACATTTCGACAGGTTTGTCTGTTTCTTTTTAAATTTTATTTTCTAAGTGGTAATGTTTTAATGAAATGAAAGTGCTTCTTAGCAATTCTATTCATTGGATGTCATGAAAATGCCTTTGGGGAATAAGCTTTAAAAAAACTTGGCATTTGAAAATTCCCTATGTATTTTTTTTTGTCTGTGTATTTTTAAAAAAATGGTTCACCTAAGCAAAATTATGATGAAAAATATCTTTATCATATATATCCTAACCTCTTCTCTAAGTAATATCTTGCCACCTATCACATTTTATGTAAGTGTGTTCTTCAGATATAAATCCCACTCATGGATTCCTTGTGAAAGATTTTGTTACATAATTCCTTCAATAGTTATGATTGCAACATAAGATGGGTAAAGTATTAATTCTCCAAATTAGGCAGGCTAAAATGTAGTGTTTTTATGAATATCAGGAAATGCTGGGGCTGAAGCAGTGGTATCCCACTTGCCTGGCACACATGAGGACCCGGATTCGAACCCCAGCATTACAAACACAACTCTGTCAGAGCAACGAAAGCCACGTGAAAAACTAAATAAAATTTATTCTCCCTTTCTCTGTCTCTTACTCTCTCTCTCTTTTAAAAAAATGCTTTACGGTATTTTGATAAGATACAAAAGGTACCTAAAACCTTTCCTTATCAAACCTCAGTTTATTAAAGTCATTTAGAATGAATTACAGATTTTTCAATTTTGTTTGTTTCCCCTTTCTCTCAACAAGCAAAGGAAGCATATCATATGGCTGATAGAATGGAAAAGAAAACTCTGATAGTGTTTCTGCTTATACAATACCTCTGAATTAATGGTCTCAAAGATCTTCAAGCTATTTATGTTGATGCATCTATAATAATAAGCCTCAGCTGGTACCACCTTTAGCTCTTTGGTACAGAATAGAAAAAAGTATACAAAACTCCCCAATCAATCAATAATTCGTGGATTTTCTTTATCTAAATCTGTAAGTCAAATGTCTAATAAATAAAGTGAACCAAAGACAATATGGTATGAAACTTTAAGAAATAAAAATTGAAACAGAAATATGGAGTAGATTTTGAAGCAGAACTGTGTAAAATTCTCTTTCCACTTCAGTGTTACATCTATTACAACAGAGTTGTCACCCTCAGATATTCAATATCCTTTGTAATTAAAATTTCATCATAGTCTCCTATGATTGGTTTTCTGCAGTACTTTCTAGTATTCTTTTGATCCAATTATCATAAATTCATTTAAATTTCAATTGAAATATTTATTGGATCATAAATCAGTGTACACATTGGATATTTTAGACAGTCATGCCTCATAGGATACATGTATTTAGTGCTCTTTAAGCTAGCAGGAATTAAGGAGTAAAGGAGATTATTCAAATTACAAAAAGTAATTCTTTCTAAGAGTCAATAACGATTTCTGATAACCTACTATGAAAGTAGCAACAGGGGCTGGAGCAGTGGCTCAGAGGTTATGGTGCCTGCCTGGCATGTATAAGGACACAAGTTCAAACCCCAGCACCACATACACAACAAAGTATAAGAGCAATGAAAGCCACATGAAAAACTAAAAAATTAAAATTGATTCTCTCTTCTTTCTATGACTGTCTTTCTCTCTCTTTAAGAAAGAAAATAGCAACCTGATTAATTCAGGCTGTGAATTTCCTGTGATTTATTTATACTTTTTTCTTCATCTTCTATTTCTTTTATTTAGGTTCAATAATATAAAAAATATATGCTCTTTAGACCAAATTAGACTTATTTTGAATTGTTAAAAATAATAAAAGTTAAAGTCTTTTAAGATTATATTCCCCTGAAGACAATACTATTAATAGATAATTGCATATTCCTCCAGATTCTTACCTATGCACATATAAATATACACTTATATATTTTACCAAAGTGGAATCAGACTCTACACAGTATTAAGCAACTTTATTTTTAAATTTTTTTTAAATTTAACGTATATAATACACATCTTTTCATGTCAGTACTCTCCTTCTTAGTAAAGGATACATAATATTCCTTGCATAGATATTTAATAACTTCTTTTTACTCATGATTTAATATGTATGTCTGAAAGTGAATGTATGTACATACTTATGCATTTATTCTGAGAGATGCTTGGTTTAAAGGATTCACATTTAAGTTATACATGCCAAAATGTTTCCCCAAATTTTTGTATGTTTTTATATTCTTGAGGCTAAATAAGCCAATTTGTTTATTTTTTATTTGTCTCCACAATTCTTACCTCATATTGTAAAGAAACATAATCATGATCATAGCAATATTTTGTTTTCCTTAACCGAAGTCTCATGTTATAATTTACTTCATTTTTTGTAAATGAAGTAAATAAACATTTTATGTAAATGAAGTAAATAAACACCTAAATGCTCACTGAGAAATTCAGCCCCATTGACTAATGCGTTATAGTATTTTGTGTCATTTTCACCCTATGTCCAGCAAGGCTAAAATTTGTACCTTTAAGAATGTACATTCAGGGCTGGAGTGGTGACTGGGCAGTTATGGCGCTTGCCCGGCATGCGCAAGTACGAGAGTTCAAACCCCGGCACCATGAGTTCAAACTCCAGCACTACGTACACAATGAAGTCTTGGAGCAATGAAAGCCACATGAAAAACTACATAAAAATTGTTTCTCTCTTTCTCTCTCTCACACTGTCCCTTTCTCTTTAAAAAAAAAAAAGTACATTCATTGATATCTAATTCTCCAAACACTCATTCCACCCTTTATCCAGAGATGAGGAAGTAATTCAATGTAACTCGAGGAAGTAATTAAATGTAACTCTTGGATAAATGAGATGTTGAAGCAAAACCTTGAAGCATAAGGTCTGAAGCTGAAGTCAGCTCATGACAGTCATTCCAGAGCTTCCAACCTTACTGTACGGACAAGAGCAGGAGAAGTTGTTAAATGGATACAAAATTAGTTAGACAAGAAGAGTACATTCTAGTGTTTTATAGTAGAGTGACCATAGTTAACAATAATTTATTATATATTTTATCTCGAACTGCTAGAAGAGAGGATTTTGAATGTTCTCACCACAAAGGAATGACAAATGTTTGAGGTAATAAATATGCTAATTACCCTGATTTGATCATTGTAAATTGTATACATGCACTGAAATACCACACTTTCCCCATAAATTTGTGCAATTGTTATGGATCTATTTTAAAAAGTAAAAATAAATAAAACAACTGTCTGAGGGCTCTTGAGAATACAGCAAACCCCCTTAACTGTGGTTTCACTTTCCGCACTTTCAGTTGCCTGTGGTCAACCGTGTTCTGAAAATATAATAGTACAATGCAATAAGGTATTTGATAGAGAACATTCAAATAACTTATTGCAATGTATTGCCATAATTGTTCCATTTTAAGTTATTGTTGTTAATTTCTTACTGTTTCTAATTTATAAATTAAATTTTAACACTGGAATGTATGCATAGGAAAAGCAGCATATGCAGACATACCTTGTTCTACTGTACTTTATTTTTATTGTGTTTCACAGGTGTTTTTTGCAAATTGAAAATTTGTGACAACTATGGTTTAAGCAAGTCTACCAACATTATTTTTCTAGTAGTCAAGATGATCATTAGTGTTCTTAGCAATAATGTATTTTTAATCAAGGCATGTACATTATTTTTTAGACATAATGCTGTTGCACACTTAAGAGACTGCAAAATAGTGTAAATATAACTTTATATAAGCACTGGGAAACCAAAAAATTCACATGTCTCACTTTTATTGCAATATTTGCTTTATTGTAGTGGTCTGGCACTGAACCTGCGAAGATCTCCAAGTATGCTCATATAGGTTTTGGTACCATATGTGGCTTTAAGCATCTGCAGGATGTGCCGTAACTTACCACCCATAGAAAAGAGGGAGCTATTGTGACCAAAAACAAGCGGATTTGGAGGAGGAAAATATCAGAACTTAAAAAAGGGATGAACATGCAGTGAGTTTCCTGTTTTCATTGCTTTGGTTTGAGGGCAGATTGAGGTGGTGGCATAGCATGAGGAAGCTAAAACATCATACCTCATGTCTAAGTGGGGTTTTGTTATGGTTTAGATATGAAGTGTCCCTCAAAAGCTTATGTGTGAGTTAATATAACAAAGTTCAGAGGTGAAATGATCGGGTTATGAGAGTCTAAACCTAATCTGTGCACTAATACACTGATAGGGATTAAATAGGTGACAACTATAGGCAGTAGGGTGTGGCTGGAGGAGATAGGTCACTGGGGGCGTGCCTTTGGGGTATATATTTTGTCCTTGCTGACCAGAGCTTCAAGCTCAGAGCTCTCTCTGCTTCCTCATGCCATTTTACTCTGCTATGCCCTACCACCTTACCGCTTACCTAGGGCAAAGTAGCTCTCATGGACCGAGACCTCCTAAACCCTGGGTCCCAAATGAACTTTTCCTCCTCCACATTGTTCTTGTCAGGCCTTTTGGTCATAGCAGCAAAAAACAGATGATTAAAACATGTTTATTCCATCCATGGAATTTGTCAGTGTAATGCAACATATTGGTAAGACAAAAGAGAAAATCATATGCTCTTTGCAATGGATGGGGGATAAGCTCATAACGAAGTCAACTACTCATGACAAAACTTTGACCAAACTGGAAGGAAAGGGAACTTCCTCAATTTAATACAGCATTTATGAAAAGTCTATGGCTAACATAATACTTAATGGTGAAAATATGGTATAATACTTAATGGTGAAATATGAAGCTTTCCCCCAAAGGTAAGGAAGGTGGCAAGGCTGCCTGTCCTCATCACTTCTATGCATACTGTACTGGAGGTGTTAGCCATTGTAATACAATGATAAAAAGAAGTATTAAATATGAAGGTTGGGGAAAAGTAAAGTTTCTCTATTTGCAAATGATACAGTTTTTTTTACTATTAAGTCTTAAGGAATCTGTAAGTCCTAAGAAATCAGCTACTAAAATGAAAAAGTAATTAGAAAGGTCTCAGTGTATAGGGCTAATATATAAATATCAACTTTTTATATACAGAAGTAAGTAGTTGGAAAATGAAAAAAAATAAAGTCCATTTATAACAGAGCTTTAAAACCATGCCATATTTAGCAATAGGTATGGCAAAAGACTTTCAAAACTCCCAAAGTGCAAACTACAGAACATGACTGAGAGCATTTTTTTAAAGGCTGAAATAGAGGTATTTATGTTTTGAATCCAAAGAATCAATATTAAGATGTCAGTTATCCCCAAATTAAACCATAGATTCAACACATTCCCTGTTAAAACCCCAGAGTTTTATAAATTGATAAGCTGATTCTAAAATTTATATGAAAGTGCAAAATACCTATAACAGACAAAGAAATTCTTTAAAGGAGAAAAAAGTTTGGAAGGCTTACACAGCAAAATTCCAAACTTTATGAAGTTACAGTATAAAGATAAATAACTTTTAGTGAAAGGATAAACAAAGGAATGAAAAGATCAACGACATGAACTAGAGTCCAGAATGAAGTCCACACTTCTATAGTCAATTGAGTTTTTCTTTTTGCTGACTAAATTTATTTTTTTTATTTCATTGGAGGCAATTGAGAAAGATATATGGTAGCTTTTCCCCCTTGGTAGTCTCTTTATTACCTGCTACCCTTTGGTTAGCCCTCAGTTGTCATTTTATTTATTTACTTTTATTTTTTGTTTGTTCTTTTTAAAATATACATGATATTAGTCAATTTATTTTTTTAAAGAGAGAGGGACAGTGAGAGAGAGAGAAAGAGAGAGAGAGAATCAATTTTATTTAGTTTTTCATGTGGCCTTCCTTATTCTGAGACTTCGTTGTGTTCATGGTGCTGGGGTTCAAACCCATGTGCTTGCACATGCTGGGCAAGAGCCGTAACCGTCAAGCCAATGCTTCAGCCCCTAGTCAATTGATTTTTGACAAAAATATCAAGATAACTCTATAAGAAGAGAAAGTTTTTTCCAACAAATGATATAGTGTATGTTCTTCTTCTTTTTTTTTTACCTGCACAAATAACAAGATTTCCTTGTTTTTAAGGCTGAATAGTATTCCAATCAGTGTATCCACCATATTTTTCTTTATCCATTTATCCACTGATGGACACTTAGGTTGATTGTACATCTAAGTTATTTTGAATAATGCTGCAGTGAATGTAGGAGTACATACATTTCTTCAACATACCACTTTCATTTCCTTTCTTGCTACCTATGTAGTAGTTGGATTGCTGAAGCATATAACAGTTTAATTTTTAATTTTTGAGGAATCTCCATACTTTTTTAAAAGTGGCTGAACTGATTCCCATTCCTACCAATGTAAAAGAGTTCTCTTTCCTCCAAATCCTTTCTGACACTTGCTATCTTTTGCCTTTTTTTTATAATAACCATTCTAATTGGTGTGAGATGATACCTTGCTGTGATTTTAATTTGCACTTTTTGTGATGGTGAGTACTTTTGAGTATTTTTCATGTATGGTTTTTGGCCATATGTATATCTTCTTTTGAGAAATGTCTACTTAGAACCTTTGCCTATTTTTTAAATTAGGTTATTTGTTTATTTTTTGTTTGTTTGTTTTTACTATTGAGTTGTTTGTGTTTCTTACATATTTTGGAAATTAACTCTTTATTGGATATCTAGTTTGCAAGTATTTTCTCCCATTCCATAGGTTTTCTCTTTGTTTCATTGTCTCCGTTGCTGTATGGAAGAATTTTAGTTTGATATCATCTCATTTATCTATTCTTTATTTTGGAGTCATATCCAAAAAATCATTGCCCTGACTAATGTCATGGAGCTTTTCTGAATGTTTTTCTCTTGTAGTTCTATAATTTCAGGTCTATGCTTAAGTTTTAATCTATTTTGAGTTGATTTTATATGGCTTGAGAGAAGGGTCTAATGCATCCTTCTGTGTGTGGTTATCAAGTTGTCCCAACACCATTTATTAAGAGCCTGTCCTTTCCATTGTGTGTTCTTGGCACCTTGGTTGAAAATAAATTGACTGCAAATGCATGGATCTATTTCTGGCCTCCCTGTTCTGTTCCATTGATGTATGTATTTGTTTTTATGCCAGGAACCTGCTGTTTTTATTACTGTATCTTTGTAGTATATACATATTTTTATTAGTGCATTATAGTTTTACATAATGTTAAGATTAGTTGTCACATATTCCTAGATGCACACAATTCAGCAATATGATTTATTCAATATCTCCCAACTCTCTACCTCCCTCCTCCCATCCCCTGATCCCTTGCCTTTCTTCTGGGTCCTATATTGTTCCTAAAAATCCAAATACAGTGACATAATTCTTATACCTACAAAGAACATTTTACATATATATATACATATATATGTGTGTATATATGGCTATAGCATATTTGAATACTGCTTTGTAGTATATTTTGAAATCAGACAGTGTGATGTCTGGCTTTTTTCCCCTTATGATTGCTTAGGCTATTCAGGGTCATTGGTAATTGTATATGAATTTTAAGATTGTTTCTTCTACTTCTCTGAAAAATATCACTGGAATTTTTATTGGGATTGCATTGAATCTATAGATTGCTGTGGGAATTATGGACATTTTAACAATATTAACTCCTCCAATCCATGAACACAGGGTTACCATTGTGTTATTTATGTCTTCAATTACTTTCATCAATGTTTTATGGTTCTTGGTGTACAACTCAATTGCCTCCTTGGTTAAATGTACTCCTAAGTATACCGTTATATTTGTAGCTATTATAAATGACATTATTTTCTTGATTTCTTTCGGGATATTTCATTGGTGTGAACAAATACTACTGATTTTCATATGCTGACTTTATATTTTGCAAATTTTACTGAATTCATTTGTTTGCTTTAACAGCTTTTTGGTGGAGTATTTAGTTTTATTTATATAAGATCATGTCATTTTCAAGTAGCAACAATTTTATATTGGACATTTGAGTAGAAAAAATAAACCTTGACTCTTGTCTCATACCATAAAAATGAACTTGAATGGATCATAGAACTGAATCTAAAGGTTAAAACTGAAAATTCCTATAAGAAAATATGAGGGAGAAATCTTCGCAAACCTGAGATAGCAAAGGTTTTTATTTTTCAAAGTAGATCACAATGGGCATAAATCAAAAAACAAAAGTAATAATTCACATTAATTAAAACTTAAAATTTGGGGTCTTCAAAAGACACTGCTAAAGTAAATGACTAGACACACCACAGGACAGAAGAAAATGTCTGCAATAAATTTATATAAGACTTGTGTATGTAATTGTACAACACAATAATAAGAAGAATTGAACCAATCTACAATGGCAAATGACTTGACTACTTCATAAAAAGACCACATACACATAGGAATACACGAAAAAACACTCAACATGATTAGTTACCAGGGAAATACTAATTAAAACCCCAGTGAGACATTAGTTTCATACTTGTTAGAATGGATAATATTAAAAAGATTGCCAATACCAAGTGTTTGTGAAGATGTAAAACAATTTCACTCATATTTTGCTAGTGAAAATGTAAACCAGTGCAAATATTTTGAAAAACAGTCAGCTAGGTGCAGTAGCGCACACCTGTAATCCCAGTAGCTCAGGAGGCTAAGGCAGGATGATTGCAAGTTCAAAGCCAGCTCAGCAACTTATCGAGGCACTAAGACCGTGTCTCAAAATAAAAAATAAAAAGGGCTGGGGATGTGGCTCAGTAGTTAAATGCCCCTGTGTTCAATCCCTGGTGCCAAAAAGAAAGAAAGAAAGAAGAAAGAAGAAGGAAAGAAAGAAAAAGAGAAAGAAAGAGAACAGTTTGTCAGTTTCTTAAAACATATACCATTATAAAATCCAACCTACTCACAGATATTAAAGAAATAAAAGAGAACCAATATACATCCACACACATGTACATAAGAATCTATACACATTTTATATTATTTTGTTAAAATCTTATAAGATTGTTCAACAAATAAATTTCTCAATAAAAAAGAAGTTGCATTAAAAAAGTAAAATAGTTTTTAAAAAAGAGTATACAAAAGTCTTATTCATAATAGCCCAATATTGGGACTACACAAAGGTCCATCAACAGGTGACTGGATTTTTTTTAAAAAATATGATATACAACTAAATACTACTACAAAAATAAAAGTAATGTGTTAACTGAAAATACACACGAATGAATCTCTAAGTCATTATGCTGAGTGAAAGAAAACAGACACCAAAAGTTCACACTGAGGGATGGTAACAAATTAAGAAGCTTCCTCAGGTAAATGGATGGTTATGGAAGAGATCATGATGAGTAAAATCAGCTTAACCCAGAGATCTAAGGGTCGATTGTCTCCACTCATCTGTGGAGGTGGGGACTAGACCCTGGACAATGAGAAAGTTGGTCTAGTAACATGAGTTAAATCCAGATAAGATGTAATGCTTTACAATCTAATACTTTTTTTAGAGTTATAAT
>PVKS010003429.1:0-103804 GCA_004027875.1 Aplodontia rufa | reverse complement strand
GGCCATTAGAGAGGACGATATTATGGCTTTTGAAATCAAATGGATGGAGATGGACAGAATTATGATTAGTGAAGTCTCCCAATCTCAGAGACTCAAGGGCCAAATGGTTTCTCTCATCTGTTGATGCTAGCATATATGGGGAAACAGTATGGCAGACGGCTAACCTAAGCAAATTGAATGACTTTCAGAGCATTAGGGGGATGGCTCTCTAGGATACTTGGAGGTGTAGGGAGGGGGATGGGGATGGGGAGGGAATATGAAGAAATCATAGGAGTCTGGAGATTGGGAAGATGGGGGAACCATCCCAGAAGCCGATGTCATTCCTCCACGAACTACCCATTTAACGCATGAGTTCTTCTGGGGGAAACTGCAATAGGTAAAATCTAAGGTGGTTATCCATGATCTGGCTTTTCCCCTCGATAACCAAGTTTATATCCATTGATTGCTAATGTTTTGATAATGTTTCCCCCTTAACTGTATTTCTATATTCTTCTAATAAAAAATATATATATAATAAACATGAATTGCTAGAAAAATAAGAGAGACAAAATAAAACTCCAAAGACATACAAATTACAAGTTCAAATGTATTATTGTTAAATTCGATGATAATTACTGTCAAATAATTACAAAATCTCTCTTATGAGGTCTAAATGCTGTGGTGTAGTCCTGTAGTCCCAACTCCTTAGAAGGTGATGCAGAAGGATCACTTGAGCACAGTAGTTGAAACCAACCTGGGCATCATAGTGAGACCCTATCTGAAAGCAAACACAAACAAAAACAATAATAAAAATAATAATAATAACATACTTAAAATCTGTTTTAATTTCTGTACTTATCATTGGTAACAAACCATTCACAAACCACTAATGGTCCAGAGAACAAATGCTGAATACCAATTAGATGCTTGGAGACAAAACCAAAAAGGATTATGAAATCTCTTTGTAGTATCAGCATCTCAAGAGATTAATTACTATATAATAGGTAATATAATAGTAGCAGATGAACAAGGCAAGAGAAGCTCCGACATAGAGCAATAGTCTTCCGGGAAGGTTTCTATGGAGGGAGTCAGTCTTCTGAAAAAGTACAGAGAGACTTGAATTTGGAAATGTCTGATATTACAGGTGGTGGCAGCATAATCTGTTGAAACTGCACTGGGGGACCCACTCTTTGAAACCAAGGACATAGTCTTATGATCTTTGAGTCACTTCAGGTCATTCTTCACTTTTCTTGAAGAATAGCACAGGTTTGCAACTAAGTATTTCTATTGTAACTCTCCTATGGAATCTAAGAAGTCTGACTATTCTTTCACTTTTTTCTATCTCCATTCCCTTCAAATTTGCAGTGTTTCAGCTTGTATAATCCCATTGTTATGGTTTTGATATAAGATGTCCCTCAAAAGTTCAAGAATGTTCAGAGGTGAGATGATTCGATTATGGAGTTGTGACCTAATCAATGGATTAATCCATTTGTGGATTAATAATTTAAAGGACTGCTCTCTTGGGTGGTAACTATAGGCAGGTAAGTTGTATCTGGAGGAATAAGGTTTCTGGGGACATGCCTTTTGGGTTTTTTTTCCCCTGGCTCCTAGCTGTCTCTCTCTGATTCCCAGCTGCCAGGAGCTGAATAACTTTCCTCCACCATTCCCTTCTGCCATGATGTTCTATCCTTTAATACTTTGCTTAGAAATATGCTCAGCTAAATATCCAATTACTCCAATGTCATCACTCACATTCTATGTTCTGTAAAAAATTAGAATGCAGCTCAGCCAAGTTCTTAGCCACTTAATGTTGAAGATCACCTTTCTTCTATTCTCCAGTGATCTATATTCCTGTTTTCTGAGGCAACATCAGAATGGCCTTTAAAAATCTTCTGGTCTTAACCTATCACCCACTCCCAAAGCCTTTTCCACATTTTTAGAAAATTGTAAGACACAGCATTTTTTTTTTTTTAAGAGAGAGGGACAGTGAGACAGAATCAAGCTGGGGCTTGAACTCGTGTACTCATGCATGCCGGGCAAGCACCGTAACCTCTAAGCCACTGCTACAGCCCCAACACAACATTTTTAATACAAAAATTTTATTTGTTAGCTTTGGTTGCCATAATAATATGCCATAGACTGGGTGGCTCAAATAACAGAAACTTCTTTTCTTGCAGCCCTGGAGGCTAAAAGTAAGGATCAAAGTGCCAGCATGATCAGTTTCTGGTGAGAGCCCTCTTCCTGGCTTCCTTGTTGCCATGTCTCACATGGTGGAGAGGGAAGGAAAGATCTTTGATGTCTTTTCTTATAAGGGCACTAATCCTATCAGATGATGGTCTCAGTATTATTACCTCATGTAACCCCAATTAGTTCTCACTTCAGAACATAAGAGATAATAAAAAATGGAATCAACATGTATTATTGACCAGGTGTATATGGAGACTGAGAACTGGAGGATATAAGATCAGTGGGCATATTTTTTACTTGGATAACCAGGTGGTTGATGGTGCTGGAAATAGGGACTACAGGAAAAGAAGTAGAATTGGAGGAAGATGGGGAAGAAAAAATACTGAGATACTATTAGTCATTTTATTATGGGCATTTAAAATTTGAGATGATAATCACTGAAGTGAAAACGTTGAGGTCTTGGGAGTTGTGTGAGACTTGATATAAGTTGGGGAGCAAAGATTGAAGGTGAAGATGAGGAATTGCTAGCCTAGAGGTGAAGCCTGAAGTAGAGAATCTGAAAATTATCCTTCCAAGAATGAGTGTTTAACTTGGGATCCTGGCACATGCCTATAATCTCGGTGACCCAGGAGGCTGAGGCAGGAGCATCACAAGTTCAAAGTCAGTCTCTGGAATTTAGCAAGAACTTTTAAAAATAAGTGTCTACAAATGAGGGCTCAATACCCCTAGATTCAATCCCCAGTACCAGAAAAGAGGAGGAGGAAGAAAAGTATGCAAAGGAGTGACTGGGTGAGAACAACAGGCAAAGAAAGGATGGAGAGTTTAGAAGACCATTAGAGGGCTGGAGAGGTGGCTCAGCGGTTACAGCACTTGCCTGGCATGCATGAGTATGCGAGTTCGAACCCCAGTACCACATATACACCAAAGTGTCTCTGAGGAGTGAAAGTCACATGAAAAACTAAATGAAGATTTCTTCTCTCTTTCTCCCTTACTGTCCCCTCTTTCTGAAGAAGGAGGAGAAGGAGGAGGAGGAGGAGGAAGAGGAAGGAAGAAAGAAGAAGAAGAACCTGCTGTGTGACTATGGACAAATTAACGTCCATATATTGGTTTCCTCCTAAGTGAGGTGTGGGTAACAACACTACTTTGATCATCCAGTTATTGAGAAATTTAACTGAAATAATGAAGCCATTGTTTGAGCATTACAAATGACAGCTATTAGAATCTGAACTCTCGGTCTGTTCTAGAATTTATCAGAAGGACTAGGGATATAGCCCAGTTGTAGAGTATTTGCCTAGAGTCCTGGTTTCAATCCCCAGCACTGTAAAAAAAAAAAAAGTTCCAACTTTTCTCACTCTGCACGACGCTCCATGGACTAACCTTTGAAAGCCAAGCCATTATCTCTCTCTCTCTCTCTCTCTCTCTCTCAGTACAATATACATTGAACTAATTTCTTTATTCTAGTGAAAATTTTGTTCCTTTGATCAACATCTCCCCAAAGCTTGCCCTCCTCTGGCCTGGTAACCACCACTCTACTCTTTGTTTCCGAGTTCAATTTTTTTAGATTCCACATAAGAAAGAGATCATGCAGTCAGTATTTGTCATTCTGTGCCTGGCTTACTTTACATAATGTCCTCCAGGTTCATTCATGTCATCACTGACAGAATTTCCTCCTTCATTAAGGTTTTCTATACTACCACATTTCTGTGTACCACATTTTCTTTGTCCACTGATGGATACCTAGGTATCTCACCCATATATCACCCACTGTGAATAGTACTGTAAAGAACTTGGGAGTGGGTTGTCTCTATAGTTTCCTGATTTCATTTGTTTTAATAATATACCCAGGAGTGGGATAGCTGGGTCTTAAAGCCACTGACTTTAGATGTCTCCTGTTCTCTGTGCACTTCGACCACGTGGCAGGCTCAGCGTCTGAGAATATCATATCTTACCCATTTCACCATCTCCTGCCACCTCTTGTCCTTCTCAACAGTGGCGGAGAACTTAAAGTTTCTGAAGGCTTCAGTAGTTTTGGTTGAAGAAATTTTTAACTTCAAGTAGAAAGTAGCCGACTGTCCTAATGTGGTAAAAATGTTAATCATGTAGGTATTATTTTCCATCTTCATTTCTTTTCTCTCTGATTAAAGCCAAGGTAAATATTAAATATTTTCCACTGCCTGTTATATTTTTGTTCCTTCCTCCTCCACCCACCCAGGGATGGATAAGGGAGCAGTGGTTAAAATGAAATTTTATATGCTTGTTATAACCAGAAGATATGCTTGCAATACTTAGCAAATAAAAATACACGATGCTCAGTTGAATTTGAATTTCAGGTAAACCATAAATAATTTTTAGTATGACTGTCCCATGAAATATTTTAGACATATTACAGTAAAAATAAATATTCACTGTTTATCTAAAATTGAAACTTAACTGGGTATGCTATATTTTTTGGGTGACTCAAGTAGACTGTGAATTCAGATCACCATTTTTTTTTCTGACTTGGAATTTCAAATTAATTCAAGCTTGCAAGACCTTGTCACAAAATGAGAAATGGTACAGAGTGTTGTCTCTGAGATTGTGTCCAATTTGAACTCACCCGGAGATATTTATAGATCATACTTTTGGAATATTCTGCTACCCTAGGCAACAGGAGGCCAGACTTCCACACATCCCAGAGAATGGTACATGACAATGTAGCTAACACTGAATGACAGTATATTTGTGTTTGCTACGTGTGAATATTAACACCTGTCTCTGAAAATTTCATATATTTAAATGCACACTCCTAAGGTGATGATAGTAAGAGGTGGGAGGTGATTAAGTAATGGAGGTGGCACTCTCATGAATGGGATTAATTTCCTTATATAAGAGAGGCTCAAGAGATACCCCCTTAACACTGTTACACTGCTGGTGGGACTGCAAACTGGTTCAGCCACTGTGGAAAGCAGTGTGGAGAATCCTCAAAAAATTAAGGATGGAACCACCTTATTGACCCAGCTATCCCACTCCTGGGAATTTTCCCAAAAGACTTAGAATCAGCATATTATAGCGATGTGGCTTCCTCAATGTTTATAGCAGCTCAATTTACTATAGCTAGACTATGGAACCAACCCAGATGCCCCTCACTCGACGAGTGGATACAAAAACTATGGTACATATATACAATGGAATACTACTTGGCCATTAGAGAAGACAGTATTATGGCTTTTGATATCAAGTGGATGGAGATGGAAAAAATTATGCTAAGTGAAGTATCCCAATCTCAGAGACTGAAGGGCCAAACGGTTTCTCTCATCTGTGGAAGCTAGAATACATGGGGAAGCAGTAGGTTAAACAGCTAAACTAATAATAACCTCAAATTGTATGATTGTCAGTGTAATAGGGGAATGGCTCCCTAGGATACTTGGAGGCGTAGGGAGGGGGAGCGGGTGGGGGAGGGTATTTGAAGATCTCCTAGGATACTGAGAGTGGGAATATAGGGGAACCATCTCTGATGCAGATGTTATTCCTCCACAAGATACCCATTTTATGCAAGAGTTGTTCTGGGGGAAACTGCAACAGGTGAAACCCAAGGTGGTCATCCATGTTTTGGCATTACCCCTGGATAACTATGTATATATACATTGGTTATTGATGTTTGATAATGTTTCCCTCTCTTTGTATCTCTATATACTCTTAATAAAAAATATTAAAAAAAGAGATACTCCCTTGTGTCCACCATATGAGACACAGCAACAGTGCACTGTCTCTGAACTAGAAACTGTGCTCTCACCAGACACCCAATCTGTCTTAATCTTTAACTTCCCAGTTTCCAGAATTATGCAAAATAAATTTCTGTTGTGTATAAGTTGCCCAGGTTTAGGATATTTTGTTTTAGCAACTTGAATGGACTAAGACTGTTGTAATTTGAGACCAGATAGTGCATGACTAACTGGTTTTTATAGTGAATTTGAGCATTTCTATTTGAAAATTAGGATCAATTCCAACATTTTTATATATATTTAAATCAGGCAAATAGCTACTACAAGTCCCCCTGCCCAAGCCTCTTCCTTTCAGTCTTAAATATCTGGTTTAACTTAGCCTTGACATAAACTAATTGTCTAAGCTACTCACTTTTTAGTATGGTGTAGTACTCTATGAACATCAGGTCAAGCTCATTCTCTTATGTAGAAAACTTCCTTTATTTTATTTATTTATTTATATTTATTTATTTATTTTTGGTAACTGGGGATTGAACCCAGGGGTACTTAACCACTGAGCCATATCCCCAGCCCTTTTTTATTTTTTACTTTGAGATAAGGTCTCACTATATTGCTAGGGCCTTGCTAAGTTGCTGAGGCTGGTTTTGGACTTGGAATCCTACTGCCTCAGCTTCCCAAGCCACTGGGATTACAGGTGTGTGGCACTGCACCTTGCTAAAACGATCAAATATAATCTGTTCAGAAACAAAAGTGTTTGTAATCGAAATTGTTAGAATATTTATGCTGGTGGCTAATTTTGCTAATTTAGGCTTCTTTTATTCTAATTGCTCTAATACTTTTATTCACTTGGACAGTACAGAGTACATATTATATATCAACACCATGGAATTATCATATAATTTCTATTCATTAACATGTCCAAAAGAGGAATAAAAGAAACCAATTCTTTGTGATTCATTTTTTTCAGCCAACACATATTTACTATGCACCTAGCTGGGGACACAGCTGTGAAAAACAACAGCTGATCTCCATTTGTGCCATCCTGTTCGCAGTGCTTTAAATGTTGGTCATTCAACCCTCACAGCACTCTTAATAAATAAGAGAACTTCAATAATCATCACCCATTAGCAGATGAGGAACTAAAGCAAGGAGATGTTGAATAATTTGCCCAAGGTCACATTCCTAGGAAGTGACAGTGGTGAGATGAAACCCAGGCAGTTTAGTGCTAAAGCCCCCCTCTTATATAGTAGTACACCTTGTATCTGCGGTTTTACTTTCTGCAGTTTCAGCTACCTGTAGTCAATTGTGACTTGAAAATAGTAAATGAAAAATTCGAGGAAAAAGCAGTTCCTCAGTTTTAAATTGCACTTTCTTTTGAGCAGCACATGCAGTGTGAACTGTCTTACTCCGTCCCAACCAGGACGTGAATCACCCCTTTGTCTAGCATATACAAGCTGTATGTGCTACCCGTGCATTAGGCACTGCCTTGGTTAGATTGACAGTTGTAGTTTCACAATGAGCTTGCTCAACTGATCCTATTTTACTTAGTAATGGTCCCAAAACACAAGATTAGTGATGCAAAGAAGACATCAGAGTATCAGTGTCCCACAACTATAATCCCAGCGACTCAGGAGCCTGAGGTAGGAGGATTACAAGTTTAAGGCCAGCCTGAACAACATAGCAAGACTCTACTTTGTCTCAAAATAAAAAATAAAAAAGGCTGGGAATGTGGGTCAGTGGTAAAGTGACCCTGAGTTCAATCTTCAGTACTGCCCCACCACCACCAATAAAAGGGCAAAAACAAGGAAAAACAGATATACTCTGGAACAGAACTATTCTGACCATACTGCATGGTCCGTAGGGTTTGCCATTCTCCACAGTGTTAGGCTTCTGCTGGGGGTCTTGGAATGTATCCTCTGAAGATAGGGTAGGCTACTGTAATTCACAGTTTTGCTGTGAACAAAACAAGCATGGTATTTACCCTTAGCCAGGGCAATGTTCTCAACTGCTCTTTCTTTTAATATATAAGCTGTTTGTAAACAGTCAACAATGTTGACTAATAAATATAATATAATAAAATATAAATATACAGGGGTCAGAGCCATGGCTCAGTGATAGAGTGTTGGTCTGGCATGTGCAAGGTCCCAGGTTTGAACCCCAGCACCACGTACACAACTAAGTGTCAGAAAAACAAAAACCAGATGAAAAACTAAATAAAATTGATTCTCTCTCTCAAAAAAAAAAAAAAAGAAGGAAATATACAGAGGTAGAGAGGGAGGGGGGTAATGCTGGAGAGTGATATTGGACAAATTATATTGTTAAATTGTATGTATGTACAAATATGTAACAACAAATCCCATCAATATGTAAAACTATAATACACCAATGAAAATGTGGGGAAAAGATAAATATATAAACTATCTTTCAATACATGTGAATATATATTTGTAGGAGTTTGTTTTTCATGTCATTATAGAGAAGTAATATTTTTAAAAATCACAGATATTGAGAAAATATTCAGTAGTATGGTATAGTCCAAAGTGCTTATGGTTAAGCATGCATATTTGTAAAATATGAGCAAAAAATTGAGAAAGACAGTGAAATATAAATCAATTTAAGTTTTCATGAAACTGTTCCTATTAACATGGCATCTTTGAAAAATATTTCATAAATAGTTGAGTTAAAAGGTTGGGATAGGGGCTGAAATGGTGGCTTGGAAGTTGCGGTGCTTGCTCAGCATGCTCAAGTACAAGGGTTTGAACTCACATAAACAGTTAAGTGTCAGAGCAATGAAATCCATGTGAAAAACTCAATAAAAATTGATTCTATCTGTCTCTCTCTCTCACTCTCACTGTCCTTCTCTCTTTAAAAAAAAAAAAAGGTTGGGATAATTTCGTAAATGGTGACTTCTCACCTATTTTACCTGCTTTCCTGCTAAGAATTGCTGGAGTTGATACATCTGGAGGTACCACATAATATAAACTACCTGATTTTTTATTTTTTATATAGAATAATTCACTTCATCCCTTTCAGAATAACAATCTTACCAAATTTCCTTGTATATTTTATATAAAGACTTTCAAAAGTAGTTTTTCTGTTTTTATTGATAAGTTTTGTTTGAACTCTTTCCTATTCCACTTACTCTTTTTAAAAAGCATTTTTTTAGTCTGGTGTGGTAGTGCAAACCTGTAATCTTAATGTCTCAGGAGACTGAGGCAGGAGGATCACAAGTTCAAAACCAGCCTTATCAAATTAGTGAGGCCTTAGGTAATTTAGCAAGACCCTGTCTGAAAATAAAAATGGCTGGGGATCTGACTCAGTGGTTAAGTGCCCTTGGGTTTAATTCCCAGTACCAAACAACAGCAACAAAAAAATATTCTTTTAGACGAAACAGGCGGTTTTGCCATACCAGATCTAAAACTATACTATAGAGCTGTAGTAACAAAGACAGCATGGTACTGGTATCAACATAGGAAAGAAGACCAATGGAATAGAATAGAAGACCCTGAAACAAACCCTCAAATCTTTAAATATCTGATTTTTGACAAACGGGGGCAAAATATTACATGGAGGAGAGACAGCCTCTTCAGCAAATGGTGCTGTACAAACCGAACAGCCACTTTGCAGAAAGTTGAAATTAGACCCATATCTTTCTCCTTGCACAAGAATCAAATCAAAATGGATCAAGGAGCTAGGAATTAAACCAGCTACCTTGCAACTGATGGAAGACAAATTAGGTCCAACACTTCAGTATTTGGGAGTAGGCAAAGACTTTCTCAACATGTCTCCTAAAGTGAAGGAAGTAAAGTCAAAAATCAGTGAATGGGATGCCATAAAGTTAAAAAGCTTTTGCACTACCAAGGAAACAATCAAAAGAATCAAGAGGTTTCCTACACAAATGGAGAGAATCATGGGATATGATTCCTCTGACAGAGTCCTCATATCAGAATCTACAAAATCCTCAAAAATCTCAACTACGAAAATACAAACAACCCAGTTAACAAATGGGCCAAAGAGCCAAATAGAAACATCTCAACAGAGGAGATTGATCAAGCCAATGAATACATGAGAAAGTGCTCTAAATCACTAGTAATCAGAGAAATGCAAATGAAAACCACATTCAGATATCACCTCACACCAGTTAGAATGGCAAAAATGAAGAAAGTAAACAATAATAGATGCTGGAGGGGTTGTGGAGAGATAGGCACACTAGCACACTGTTGGTGGAACTGCAGACTCAATTTACAATAGCTAAATTATGGAAACAACCCAGAAGTCCCTCACTGGATGAATGGATCCAAAAACTGTGATACATATATACCATGGAATTTTACACAGCAATTAGAAACAATGATTTTGCAGCCTTTGAAGGTAAATGGATGGATATGGATGAAATTATGCTGAGTGAAAAAAGCATAACCCAGAGAATGTCTTCACTCATCTGTGGAGGCTGGAAGTAGACCCTGGCCATTGAGAAAGGAGGTCTATTATCATGTGTTAAATCCAGATAAGTTGTAATGTTATACAACCTAATACATTTTTAGAAATGTTTTGGGAAGGGGAGGGGAGGGATAAAGGTGGGTAATTGGGGGGGCACTCTTGGGGATAAATCTAATCTTCAGAATCTATAATCATATGATATTATTTCATTAAAAACATGATTGTTCAACAAATAAATTTCTCAATAAAAAAGTATTCTTTTATTTCATAATAAATGCATGTGTTCCTTTCATCTTTCCAATTTTCTTTTTTTAATTTTATTCAGAAATTTATTTGTTGAATTTCCAATTTTCTTGAAACTGTTTCCTGTGGGTATATTTCATGTACATATCCAAACTAAAGATCAAAAAATTCAAATCTGCCTGGATTAAAACATACATACACAATTATTCCCTTACAAATGAATGACTTTTTCATAGTATCATTTGAAAGAGCAAGTTCCCCTTGACTTTATTTAAAATTCTGTTCTAAATATGTATTCTTAAAAATGTACATTTTTGTTTTGTGATCTCACTCACTCCATCAACTCAGGAGAGTGAAACTCTTCAGTTGTTCTGGGCTTGCCCTTGTGAACATTGCCAGTGTGTAAGAGGGCATTGGCTGTGACCAGAGGGGAGTGATTAGGACAACCAGAAGGTGGGAAGATGTGACCTGACAGTTTCAGCATTTTGTGTGGTTAGCTTCTATCAGCTGACTGTGGTAAAGCCATGCAATCCAGTGATTGCGGACATAGGCTTTTCAGTCATGCAGCCCTGGATTATAATTCTGGCTCTTTTACTTCCCCGACATGTGCCTCTGGGCAAACTATTCAATCTCCATAAACCTGTTTTCTCATCTGTAAAACTGAACCAATAATACTATAGACTACCACAGGACTGATGTGCAATTTGTAATGTAACAAATACTTTCTGTTCATTCCAGCATTTAAGATTCGTTTTTACCATTCTAATTAGCAATTTCATTCAGGCCAGTTATGGCTCAACTAAGCAGAGAGAAGAACAGTGGTATGTAATTTTATCTGGTAAGATGTTATCATCTAAACATGTTATTCCTGTTTCATAGGCTGCTTGCAGTGCCACAAATGATTTGCTTTCTGAAAAGACCTGGAGTAAAAACAGTCTTTCTTTCAAGGAGTTCAGAACAGCCTAATTTCTCTAAGCCCATTTGAATATGTGTATCTGCAAAAGTTTGCTTTGTTTTCTTCTTGAGCCGAGTATCAGCTTTCTGCATGAAAGAGAAACAAAAGTAAGAACCGAATGGCTCTGGCTCCCACTTTCACTTCCCCTGTTGGCTGATCTTCAGACTCACCCAAAAACAGAGATCCTTATCTAGCCCAAGAACCAGAGCCCACAGATCAATGAGATGAAAGGAAGCAGCCAGAGGGTGGGAGGGTGGTTTCATCATTATTATTACGATGACTACTTTGATTTCTTTTTCCTGGCCAAAACTGAAGTGTATTTTATGGGATTTTGCTTGGTTTATTTATTAACCCTTGCCTTCTAGGATCATTTTTTCTTTTTCCAGGATTTGGATTTCCACAAAATATAAGAAAACACTTTAAAAAGTGAAAGATATGGAAGCTTCACTACAAAAAAAGCATATACCCATTGGGAAATTTTTGGAAAATATACCATATAGAAAAGCATAAAAAAGGAAATAAGTCACCCTCAAATCTCATGACCCAAGTTAACCTCTATTGATCTTTGGCATACTCTCTTTCTAGTCTTTTAGGGTATTTTTAAATTTTTTTTTCATGCTGGGGATGGAACCAGCTCCTTCCATATGCTCTGACACTGATCTATAAATGCAGCCCATGGGTATTTCACCTTTACTATGTGTGTATATATACGTGTATATATACACACATATATGTGTATGTATGTATATATACATATATATGTGTATATATATGTATATACATATAATATATATGTGTATATATGTGTGTATACACACACACACACACATACACACACACACACATATACTGCTTTTTAATGCTCCCTACCCCACTTCACTTAATAATATATCTATTGGGGCTGGAGCATTGGCTCAGCAATTATGGTGCTTGCCTGGCATGCACAAGTATGCAAGTTCAAACCCCAGCACCGCATACACAATGAAGTGTCCAAGCAACAAAAGCCACATGAAAAACTAAATAAAATTGGTTCTGTCTTTCTCTCTCTCTCTCTCCTTCACTCTCCTTTAAAAAAAATAGTGTATCTATCATAAGCATTTCCAAGTACAATGTTGTTTTATTTTCAGTACTGAGTATTGAACCCAAGGCCTCATTCATGCTAGTCAGGCACTCTACCACCAAACTGTATTCCAAGCCCTTCAAATTTTTTTTTTTATTTTGAGACAAAGTTATAATCCTCCTGTTTCAGCCTCCTGAGTTGTAGAGGTTACAGATGGTGCCACTATGCCTGATTCCCAAGTACAACTTTTAAGGACTGGATTATACATCCAGAATTTTCCTCTCTTAATTCTACCTGTCTGAAAAGCAGACCCTAAAGTTGCTGGCTTAGATGTGTCAGTGTTATATCTGTTGCAGGGAGTCTGGTTCTATCTCTGAGATCCACCTGCCCACTCTTGATTTCCTGGATCATCCACCTACATGGCCCATCCTAAGTGGACACTTAGACTCATATAGTCAGATACCTGGATAGTGTTATTATTCAATTCTTATTCCCTGAGTTGCCCCGCTCCACCCCTCATGGTTGGAGAGGTCAAATTTTATGATGCACTTGTCAGACCTTCTTTAGGATAAGAAAAATGGAGGAAAGGATTGTCAATCAAGTTTCCTTTCTCATAAGGTCCCACAGCTCAGAGTGTAAGAGCCAATAATCTATATTCTGCTTTGATTCAGGGTAGACAACAAGTCCTGTCACCTTCCTCCACTTCCCTCACATGCCAGACAGACAATGCAGACCAAAATAGGGGCTGGAGTCTTCCATCTGCACAATCAGAGGCAGGGAATATTAGTAATGGAATGGAGTGCCACTTATTCAGAACCTATTTTAGGCCTGATACCACCTCAGGGGTGTACCTATATTTTGTCTTAGTCCTTACAACACCACCAATATTGTTATTATTTTACAAGTGCCTAAACTGAGCTTCAGAGAAGGCAAGGATAAGAGATTTGCCAAAGACTGACGACTAGTAATCAATCTACTCTGACTCCCCACACATGGTGGCATTTTGGAGACCTATTGGGTTAGTTTATTTCAATCTTCTATTCTATTTTATTGTATTTATTATTGAATACCACACACTGTTTTGCATCTTTTCTTTTTAACAATGTACTACTGTGTAGCTTTTTGTATATGAGGATATATCATTACACCTCATAACATTAATACCTGGCCAGCAGTTCATATTCCATTGTACAAATAGCTGTCATAATTCTTAGTTGTTAACAATGGGATTTCCTCTGGCTAGTTTAAAGGTTTCTAGAAGTCTATTGAGAGGTTCAAGAAATCTCTAGAAAAATCAAGAGGGCCAGTCTCTGAAACTCTACAGATGGAGACATGGCTAGTAGATATTCAGGTGCCTGGTAGACCTTGCTGACTGGTGAGCTTTATCATTGCATGATCACACAGAGGCCTCTGAATCCCTCTCTCCTCTCTCTCTCTCTCTCTCCCTCCTTCCGTGCCTTCCTTCCTTCCTTCCTTCCTTTTTTTTATCAGTCTCCTCAACAGAAATTCTCTAATCTTCTGCCTATAGATTTAAATTTATTCTCATGTTCCAGGAAACATATGGAGGTTGGCTGAGAGGGGAGTAGATATAGATGCCTCACTTTTAAGAATGCAGATTTCTACACTTGTTTTCATTTCAATCCTTTACCACTGCTTCCAGCTATGTCTAATGTCCCCAAGTCATGAACTGCATGTTTTTAAGGACAATTAACCTGTCTACTGCCACAGTAGTGAATAGTCCTAGTCTGGTTTCTTAAAATGTGCAAGGTGATCTTCAGCTCCTTATAATTCCACTTGCTGGTAGTAATTATATTAGAAATCATTCTAATAAGTCTGTTTTAAGCCCAACTCTTAATATCCCACCTACAGGCATTCCTGGTGCTTCCAAGCTTTTCATTGGCAGAGATAAGAGGAGGAGCTGTTCTGTGGTAGTGAAAAATACCTTACTTTTCATTGGTTTGCTTTCTCTGGCAACAACTCAATTTCAGATTTCTTAGTTCTGCTACATGAATTATTATTCATCCATCTACTTCCCAGCTTTCAAAATTTTGTCGACAATCTGCACTCTTCTCTTCCCCATTCTCTCTTTTTCATTTCTTATTCTTCTTATTCTTTTGACACTGTATCTTTTGAATTCCCTCTTTATAAATGTTTTAGTGGAATCAATAGTACTGGTGATAAACACAATTTTAAATATACTATGTTTCCCTGGGTTTGGTGGCACATGCCTTTAATCCCAGGGACTCAGCAGACTGAGGCAGGAGGATAACAAGTTTGAAGCTAGCCTAGACAACTTTAAAAAAATTGTTTTACTATGGAATTGAGTTACTGTACAATCATAAAGTAACAATATGATATGCATATATTCTTAAACCAGAATTACCCCCCAGATCTCTCCCTATTCTCTCTCCCTCTTCCTAGCCTGGGCAACTTAAAAAGACCCTGCCTCACCAAAAAATAAATAAATAAATAAAAGAAGAAGAAGGCTGAGAGTAGTGATGGAATGCTCCTGGTTTAAATCTCTAGTAAGGAAACCAATCAACCAACAAAGATATTTAAATAGAGACACCTATTGCAATATGACCTACAACGACACTTATCAAAAGATCTCCACTCTGCCCTCATTTATTAAATGTTGTTGTTGTCAGCAAACCTAAGCACACCATGTGGTGCTGCTTGGCTAGTCATGGAAGCTCAGGTCACCAACACCAGCATTCCAGGACTGCTGGCCAAGCGGTGCCTCATAGTAGCTTATGTGAGTAGTGAATGCAAACCCTGTCTACAAAAATGTCTCCTGGTACCCAAAAAAATATGGCAGTGGAAGCAATTACCTTACTTCTTAAAGCCTGTTAAATGGGGCTGGAGTGGTGACTCAGTGGTTGGAGTGCTTGCCTCGCATGCAGAAGGACCCCGTTCAAACCCCAGTTCAAACCCTAGCACCACAAACACAACTATAGGAGAAATAAAAGGCCAGATGAAATAATAAATGAAATGATTCTCTCATCTTCTTTCTTAAAAAAAAGTCTGTTAAAGCATCAGAAACACAACTTTTGTTGTGTTTTACATTTTATTTCCTAGAGATTTTGTTAATTATTTACTTTATCAGTACAAAGACCATGATGTTTCTCAATTTTTACAAGCATTTTGTTTACAAAGTATGGAAAAATTAAATGTGGAGGTTGGAGGAAATGGTAGTACTGTGAATTTAGAGAAAACTATCCCAAAATGTTTAGACATAAAAGGAAGATATCTAAAGGAAAAACACAAGGAAATAATATCACACTAATTCACATGATTACTTTAGATGACTGAATATGGATGGAAATTTTTTTTTGAAATTCTATTTTTGGATATTATTGCATAATGAGGAAAAGGGAGAGATCTTCTGAGGCCTGTTACAATGAGTCCCTGGCTAGTGTCTAATTCTAATCTTTCTCAGCTCGTTGAAATGAACTTGATTTGATGAAATGGTTTGATAAAACAGATTTGCTTTCAAATAACTCAGTGGAGTAGGTAGAGGGAATTAGTGGATATATAGAACGAACAAGATAGGTTTGATGTTGATAATTATTGAAACTGGCTTGGTAGATTCATTCTATTCTTTCTACTTTTGTATTTTTGAAAAATTTCAGGACAACATAAAAATAGAAGCCAGTTTGTGCAAAATAGCCACTTTATGAGACTGACATTTAGCTCAGTGGTAGAGTACTTGCCAGCATGTGTATGGCCCTGAGTTCATGCCCAGCACCACAGGGGGGTGGGGAGGAAGGAAAAAAGGAAAGGAGGAAGGAAGGGCTAAATATAATGACATGTATCTACCATTTTGACATATTAGAGAATTATTTCACTGCCTTTAAAATCCTCTGCACTCTGCCAGTCATATTTGTCTCATGCCAGCCCTTGACAATCACTAATCATAGTATTGTCTCCATAGTTTTGCTTTTTCCAATATATCATATGGTTAGAATTGGAAATTGTGTTTGTGTGTACATGTGTGTGTTAGTTACTGGGGATTGAATCCAGGGCCTCACACATGCTAGACAGATCTACACTCCCAGCCCTGGGAATCACTTTTTAAAAATCATTATTCAAAAATAAAATCAACATCTAGCCACATCACATTTATTTATTTTAAAATTAAAAAGAAATGCAAGGTCAGAACAGTGGTGCATACCTGTAATCCCAGCCAATCAGGGAGCTGAAAAAGGAGAATCACAGGTTCAAAGCCACCCTCAGTAACTTAGCAAGTCCCTAAGCAACTTAGTGAGAGCCTGTGTCAAAATAAAAAATAATAAGGAGTGGGATATGGCTCAGTGGTTAAATGTCCCTGGATTCAACCTCTGGTACAAAAAGAAAAAAAAAGAGAAGAAATGCAAATATAATAAAGTAAAAAAAATTTAAAACCTGGTTTTCTCACAAAACCATAATGGGGAATAGGCAAAAGACCATTACATTCACGAATGAATACAAATCTACCTTCCTTCCCCATTTCAATCTGCTCCTCTTTGTCTCTCAAGATGACTCTTGATATCCTCCTGGCCTCTTTTGCAATTAAGACTTTCATTGAACTTGCTTTTCTGGTTTGAACTTAGCTCTCAACTTTAATCTTCCATTCCACACAAGAGAACAGGGTAAGATATTTGTTCAGCTGTCCCTACAAAGAGGTGAATATCAGACTTAGAAATAAAGCAGGCCATATACTTCCTTCCTAAGTGTTTTAGTCAGCTTTTTCATTGCTGAGACTAAAAGACCCAGCTGGAACAGTTTTAGGAGGAAAAGTTTATTTGGAGGGCTCACTGTTTCAGAGATCTATGTCTAAAGAAGACTGGCTCCATTCCTCAGGGCTCAGGGTGAGGCTGAACATCATGGCAACCGGCCTGGCTCCACAGAGCAGAGAGCACAAGGTATCACATTAGGAAGTAACCCAGACAGCTCCATGCCCCAGAGGCACACCCTCAGTGACCCACCTTCTGCAGTCACTCCCTACCAGCTTTTAGTTGCCAGTTAATCCCCATAACTCACTGATTGGGTTAAGATTTTTATAACCCAATTGTTTCACCTCAGCCTTCCTGAATTGTCACATATGAGCTTTTGGAGGACACCTCACATTCAAACCATAATACTAAGTAAGAACCCTGTTTACTCTTTTTGTATTTGCAGTGGTGAAAAAAAAGAAAAAATAAGAAGCAGCAGAATTTTTAAAAATACTTGAACTCTTTGTCTAATTTAACAACAGCCTTAACAAGGTAAATGTTAATGTTATTTCCATTTTGTAGATTATGATACTGAGGCAGCATAGGTTATCTGTCCCGCTCGTAAGAGAGACAAACACTAGACTAGAAACTGGGAGGCCTGATGTCCTGCTGCCATTAGCTGCAAACGAGGCATGTATCTCTGAAAAAGAATCCTTCGCTCCTTGAATCCAACGCTCATGGGGTTGGACTAGTACTATTATCTCTTGGATTCTGTTCATATTTGTGATGCTCTGTATATTGTTCATGCAAAAGGGAACACTTCAAAAGGAGACATGAGCGGCCTTTGCTTAGGCTTTTTTGATGGTATTATTTTCAGTTAACTTTTCAACTAAATAAAATGTGTTTAAGTAGTACTTCTTTTCCTTCATTTTTGTATCCCTAAATGCCATTTTCCCATGGTTCCCCAAAGTATAGTATATAACTGAGTGTCAGGGGCCATTTGTTCTCATGAAATGAGAAAAATCCTGTCCCTAAGACATTAGGAGCATAATGCATCATATAATTCGTCAGAATCCTTTACTCTTGAGGCCAAACATCTATCTGGAATCCAAGCATCAATTATTTGGTAATTCTTTACTGAGCTTTTTAAAAATACTTTCATGGCAAAACAAAAAGCAACATAAAACAAATTTGCACCTGTGGTAGCCAGCCTCCAAAATGGCCCTCATGATCCTCGCATCTTGCTATTTGCATTCTTTTTTTTTTTAAGACAGAAAAGGAAAGTAACAGAGAGAGAAAGAGAGAATCAAATTTTATTTAGTTTTTCATGTGATCTTCATTGCTCCAACACTTTGTTCTGTACATAGTGCTGGGGTATGTACTTGCATCCTTGTGCATGCCAGGCAAGCGCTGAAACCGCTGAGCCACCGCTCCAGCCCCTCTTTGATACACTTTTAATTGCTGTGTGGATTTCAGTGCCTGTTATTGGTCTGTTTAGGAATTCAATATCAATCTATGTCAATTTATGGATGTTGTATGTGTCTAGAGATTTCTCCATGTTTCCATATTATCTAATTTAGAGGAGTATTGCTTTTTGAAATATGATCTTATAATTTGTTGGATTTCCGTGGAGTCAGTGGTGATCGCTCCCTTTTCATTGGTGAGTTTATTGATTTGCTTCATTTCTCTCCTTTATTTAGTGAGATTGGCTAGGGGGTCTATCTATCTTATTTATTTTTTCAAAGCACCAGCTCTTTGCTTCATCAATTCTTTTTTTTTTTTTAAGAGAGAGACAGAGAAAGAGAGAAACAACTTTATTTAGTTTCTCACATGGCCTTATTTGCTCCAACACTTAGTTGTGTACGTGGTGCTGGGGCTTTGTTGGGCTCTGTGCAAAATCGCCGTACTGGACGCCATAACACTTCTCTCTCCTTCCCCTTCATATTTCTCGCGCTCTGAGCAGGACGGGCTACGCACCTGTGCATTAGTGCTACTTTCTCCCTCTCTCTCTCTCTCTCTCTCTCTCTCTGCACCCTCCCGGTTGGTGATAGATGATGACACCAACGTAACAGTTGCTCATTGGCTAGGATAAGTCAGTCTGCTGCTTCACCATTGGTCCCTTAGCAGCCTGCTCTGGATGTATCAATCCATGTGTGTTAGAAATAAACGGGAGAAGTTTCAGGGTGCCACCCACGCATGAGACTGATTCTTTTCTCCCCCGGCCGGGAGGAAAGGGACCCGAGAAAAGGAAAGCAGGGTCCAGCATTCCAGCTGTCAGCATTCACCCCCTTCGTCCCCACCTCCCCGACTCGTCCTGATTGGGCTCCCGGGAACGGCCCAGCAGCCGTTCTGGGTCGTTCCACCCGCTGCCCGCTCCGGAATGCTGCGGGGAGCGACAGGGTTTGAACCCAGGTCCTTCTGCTGAGCCACTGCTCCAACCGTCATCAATTCTTTTTATTGTGTTTTTGTTCTCAGTTTCATTGACTTCAGCTCTGATCTTGGTTATTTCCTGTCTTCTGCTGGCTTTGAGTTTAGATTGCTCTTCCTTTTGAAGGGCTTTGAGATGGAGCATAAGCTTACTTATTTGGATCTGTCTTCATTTGATATGTTGTGTCTTTGTTCTCATTCTCTTCCAATAATTTTTTTATTTCTACTCTCATGTCTTCTTGGATCCATTCTTCATTTAATAGGGTATTATTCAATTGCCATGAATATGTGTGTTTTCTGTTATGACTTTTGCTGTTGGTTGCTAGGGTCATGGTAATATGGTCTGATAGGATACGCAGAATAATATCTACCTTTATATATTTGCTGAGATTTCCTTTGTGAACCAGAATATGGTCTATTTTGGAGAAGGATCCATGTGCTGCTGAGAAGAAGGTATATTCCGCTGATTTGGGGTGGAATATTCTATATATGTCTGTTAAGTCCATTTGATTTATGGAGATTAATTTATTGATTGTTTGTTTTAATGATCTGTCTACTGGTGACAGAGGAGTATTGATGTCTCCCAGTATTATTGTGTTGAGTTTCAAAAGTGGTTTTATGTCACGGAGTAATTTATTCACATAGTTTGGGAGCACTGTTATTTAGAGAGTATATATTTACTATGGTTATTTCTTCCTGTGGTAGGGTTCCCTTTACTACTAAGTAATGACCTTCTTGATTTCTTCTGATTAGTTTACGTTTGGAATCTACTTTCTTGGATATAAGTATCGCAACACTGGCTTGCTTTCTTGGGCTGAACACACGGTAGATTTTTTTCCCATCCTTTCACCCTTAATCCGTGGATGTCATTGACTGTTAGGTGGGTCTCTTCTAAGCAGCATATTGTTGGATTTTGATTTTTGATCCAATCTGCTAGTCTGTGTCTTTTGAGTGGTGCATTTAAACCATTCACATTCAGTGTTATAATAGAAGTGTGTATGTGGTTCATAGTCATTGCATATTATTAGTAAGTTCTGTGCTGTCTTGGTTGGGTATTGATAGGATGTACTTTTATTGAATTTCCTCTGTTTGTGAGTTTTGGGTGTTGATTACTTGTTCTTCTGTCTGGAGCATATCTTTGAGAATTCTTTATAAGGCTGATTTTCAGTTCACGAATGATGCTAGTTTGACCGTATCATGAAAAATTCTTATTTCCCCATCAAATTTGAAGTTGAGTTTTGCAGGGTATAGTATTCTAGGCTTCATGTTGTGGTCATTCAGATGTTGAAAGATTTCTTTCCATGACCTCCTTGCCTCCAGAGTCTGGGTTGAAAAGTCAGAGGAATTCTTATTGGTTTGTCTCTGAATGTGATTTGGTATTTCTCTCTTGCTGATTTAATACTTTTCCTTGATGTCCCTGTTGTACATTTTGAATATGATGTGTCTTGGTGAATTTTTCATTTGATTACGCCTATTGGGTGTCCTGTAAGCTTACTGGATGAGCATATCTGATTCTATTTTTAAATGAAAAAAGTTTTCTTTCACAATTTCCTTGAGGATGGTCCTCATACATTTGTGTTTGTGTTTCATTTTCTTCTTTTATCCCAATTACTCTTACATTGTTTCTCCTCATTTCATCCCATACATTTTAAAAATTCTGATCATGTTCTTTTAATTGTTTTTCTTTTTTATCATCAGTGCATTCAAGCTTGCTCAGCCTGTCCTCATTTTCAGAAGTTCTTTCTTCAATAGCAGAGGTTCTATTTTCTACAGAAGTTAGTCTATTATTAAATTCATCCATGGTCCCTCTCATGTCATTGACTACAGATTTTAGCTCTGTTACTTCCTTTTTGAGTATGTCTGTTTCTTTGATGATAGAGTTTCTCATTTATACCCTTCATTCACTCTTCTTTTACTTCATTGTTCCTTTTTATTATCAGATCATTGATAATTTGTTCTAGATTTTCCTCCCAATCCCTGGCCATGGACTCCTTCCTAGGGGCATTGTGTGTTTGAGGTGAACCTCTTCTAATTTGATTCCTCATCTATGAAGAGCTTCTTCTGGATTTTTGAATTTGGGATCCCTGTGTGGAAGCAAGAAAAGTCTCTAGGTTCTTCTTCCTTATACATCAATGGTTGGTGGTATCTACCACCCTTCTGATGACCTCTTCCTTCCTGAAGGCTTTTTCTGCCAGGAGCCTGTTTTGTTGCAGCTTTTGGGTTAAGGTTCCAGGACTTGTACTTGGCATGTGGTGGAGTTGCTGGGCAGTCCACTGCATTTTTTTTTAAAGGACAGTGAGAGAGGGAGAGAGAGAGAAAGAGAAAGAGAGAGAGAGAGAGCGCGCGTGACAGATAATCAGTTTTTATTGAGTTTTTCAGATGGCTTTCATTCCTCTGACACTTAGTTGTGTATGTGGGTGCTGGGGTTTGAACCCATGTACTTGCACATGCCGGGCAAGCACCCTAACTACCAGGCCACCACTCCAGCCCCAGTCCACTGCATTCTTGAAGCTAAGCAGTAGAGGTAAGTCACTGGGTGCTAGGCTCCCAGATGTGTGTAGTGAGCCAGAATGGACCAACCTATGTGCTGTGCTGGGATCTGGGATCCTTGGTGGTGGGATGGGCCCAATATATCTGGACCTGGCAGGTGTGCATGACGGCTGGGTGGTATCTGGGTGTGGGGTCCTTGGAGACATCCAGCTCACCTGCTGTGGTGGGACTGGAGTCCTGGGCATGCACAGGTGTGTGTGGGGGTCTGCTCAGACTTCTTCAAACTCCATAAATTGAAGTGAGTTCCTGGCCTGAAATATCTATCTAGTTTTTTTCCTTGGGCCTTTGCTGTTAGATTGGGAGTTTCGTCCCATCTCTTACTTGGGTTGGGGTATTTATTGTCAGGAAAGTTGAGTTCCGAAGTCAAACCCCTAACCTGTGAACTGTTAGTGTCCCTTAAGATTTCCAACTCCTCATGAGTTAATAAGTGATCATCAATATGAACAACCAATGCATGCAATAAACTGTATTAAATTGGTTATTTAGTACAGACCATATTACACTGTTAAATTCCACCTATGGAATGAATGGTACTGTTAGTCAACACTTTTGGCCACACTGGTATTTAACTATCACCTATGTCAGGCTTCAAAGCATACAATAGTTATTGAGTTTGGCATTCGTGGCAGTAATGGTTACACAGCCTTAATGATGGGGGCCAAAAGGTATAAACTAATTGGAAGCCTGAGCGAGAAGGAAATGTAACAGAAATTTAGAAGGGAGGTTGTATTATACAGCTGTGGACAGAGAGAAAGTAGAGGAGGTGAAGGATTTGCTGGAGAAAGAAAAAAAAAGAAAAAGAAAAAAGAAAAGGAAAGGAAAAAGAAATCCCAGAGGAAAAAAAGACAGATGTAGCAAAATGTAGATTTGGGTGATAGCATAAGGGTAGAAGCAAGTGCAGGAAAATTATGCAGGTAGGACACAATATACTTCAATTACTAAATGAACTGACCAGAATCCCTCCTCTCAGCAGGCAGGAGAAGGATAGATAAAAGAGACATGAAGGATAAAGAGAAGATGAAGAAAAAGAGAGAGAGAGAGAGAGAAAAGAACAGGAAAAGACAACTGAAAAAAACCTCAACGAATACAAAATGAAACAAAAACCAAAAAATAAAAACAACAACAACAGCTAGTGTTTCTATATGTCCATGAACCAATCAACTTTTCCAGTTGGCACTCATATACACATCAAAAACAGAAAAGAAAAGAAAAAAATTTTTAATTCTGTTTTTCTTTTTTAACTTTTTATTAAGGAGTTGAGTTATTGCACAAACATAAATGCATATAAAGTAACAAGTGACATGCATTTGTTTCTAAACCAGAATTTCATCGCCTACACCCCAGTCTCTTGATTCTTCCATATTTTGCCCCTACAAGTGATATAAATGTCCAGATTGTGAATTCTACATGATTAAATTATGACATAAGTTTTGGGATTCTCAGGGAGTGAAGAGTTTGCTACATTGTTGATTGTCTCCCTAGATCCCACCTTATCCCTCCCCCCCTACTCTCCCTTCCCCTTCCACATATCTATGGTACCCCTAGATTATGTGTTGCTATGTCTTTCCTGGGTCTAGTATATGAGTTTGACAACTGTGAAAGTAATTTTTAATGAGAAAAATATACAAATGTCTAGAGAAGATTCACCATGAAAACAAATTTGAGAGGCAATAAAAACATGGCTTAGGCTATGTTCACATAAGCTGGATGAAGCCAACACATCATGATCAAGAGAAATTACTTGATTTTTATTGTTTTTACATTGTTGGTATTATTGATTTATTAAATTGATGAATATGAAGCTGGAGTGGTGCTTTGGCAGTGGTGCTGCTTCCCTGGCATGTGTGAGAATGCAGGTTTCAACCTCAGCACCACGTACACAATGAAGTGTTGGAGCAATGAAAGCCATATGAAAAACTGAATAGAATTGTACCCCTCCTACTGTGGACCCCCCTTCTCTGTTTAAAATATTTTTTTATTTGTTAAATATTGTCCTACAATTAGGAGGGAATCATTATCAAACAATCAAGAGCAAATGTATAATGACAAAACAAGTGAAGGCTGGTGCCATTCCAAGGTTTCCACCCTTGGGTTCCCCATGGTTCTATGTTTCCCATATTAAACCCCCGTGTTAATTGGACTTCTCATGGAAGTCAAAGGTTCCCCTCTGAGTTGATTCCCCCATACTCCCTCCCTCCAGTCTCCTTGATATACTTCCCATTCTTTCCTCTCCTCTCTGCCCCCCCTCCCTACATCCTCCAGCATCCTAGGCAAGTTTCCCGTTGATTGTATAAGAATTCATACATGTTGAGTTAATTATTAGCTTAGCCATCTATCACACTGTTTCAGAATGTATTCCAGGTTCCACAAAAGAGAGAAAACATGCAGCCCTTGAGTCTCTGAGTTTGGGATATTTCACTTAGCATAATTTTTTCCATTTCTAACCATTTGGCTGCAAATGCCATGATATTGTTTTCTCTAACAGCCAACTAGAATTCCATTGTATATATGTATCAAAGTTTTTGAATCCACTTGTCAAGTGAGGGGCATCTGGGTTGATTCCATAATTTAGCTATAGTAAAATGAGCTGCTATAAACATTGATGAAAATGCATCTCTATAATATGCTAATTCTAGCTCTTTTGGGAAAATACCCAGGAGTGGGATAGCTGGGTCATAAGGCGGTTCCAGCCCTAGTTTTTTGAGGAGTCTCCACACTGCTTTCCAGAGTGGCTGAACCAGTTTGCAGTCCCACCAGAAGTGTGACAGTGTTCCTCTTTTGCCACACCCCCACCAGCATCTATCATTGTTCTTATACTTCATTTTTGCCACTCTGACAGGAGTGAGGTAGAATCTCAGTGAAGTTTTGATTTGCATTTCTCTTATTACTAGTGATGTAGAGCATTTTCTCATATGTTTGTGGGCTCTTTGGACTTCCTCCAATGAGAAGTTTCTTTTTAGCTCCATAGCCCATTTATTGATTGGATTATTTGTGGCTTTGGTGTTCAGTTTTTTGAGTTCTTTTTATATTCTGGATATTAGCCCTCTGTCCGAGGTGTAGCAGGCAAAGATTTTCTCCCATTCTGTAGGTTCTTTCTTCACAGTCTTCACAAAGTCTTTAGCTGTGCAAAAGCATCCCATTAATTTATTCTTGACTTTAGTGCTTGTGCCATGGGAGTCCTGTGAAGGAAGGCAGTGCCGACCCCTATGCCATATAGTGTTGATCCTACTTCTTTTTCAAGCAATTGTCAAGTTGCTGGTTTAATATCTAGATCTTCGAACCAATTTGATTTAATTTTTGTGCAGGGTGAAAGGTAAGGATTCAATTTAAGCTGTTTTGCATATGGCTGTCAAATTTGTCCAACACCATTTTTTTGAATGGGCTATAGTTCCACGCTATGCTATTGCCCCCTTTATAAAATATCAGATAGGTAAAGGTATGGGGGTTCATCTCAGAATCCTCTATTGTACTCCATTGGTCTTCAATTGTGTTTTGACACCTATAGCCCTATAATATAATTTCAGGTCAGGGACTGAGATACCACCTGCTTCCTCCTTCTTGCTGAGTAATGTTTTGGCTATTCTGGGTCTTCTGTTATTCCATACGAATTTGAGAATTGCTTTTTATATATCCATGAAGATTAACATAGGTATCTTGATGGGGATTACATTAAATCTGTATAGGGCTTTGGGTAGAATGACCATTTTGATTATATTGATTCTGACTAGCCATGAACATGGAATGCTTTTCCATCTATTCAGGTCTTCTGTGATTTCTTTCTTTCTTTCTTTTTTTACAGTACAGTAGTTTTCATTGTAGAGGTCCTTTTTATCCTTTGTAAGATTTATGCCCAAATATTTTTATTATTTTGAGAAGATGGTGAATTGGATAGATTTCCTGATTTCTCTTCAGTGGACTTTTTGCTGGAGTATAGGAAAGCTAATGATTTATTGTTTTTGATCTTATAGCCAGCCACTTTGCTGAAATCCTTTATAAGATCTAGAAGTCTTCTGATTGAGCTTATTGGGTCTTCTAGGTATAGGCTCATGTCATCAGCAAATAGAGACAACTTGACTTCCTCTTTTCCTATTCGAATTCCTTTGATTTCCTTCTCTTGTCTGATAGTTCTGGAAAGGGTTTCAAGGACTATATTGAATAAGAGTTATGAAAGTGGACAACCTTGTCTTGTTCCCGAATTCAATGAAAATGCTTTCAGTCTTTCTCCATTGAGCATAATATTGGTTACGGGTCTGTTGTAAATGGATATGACATAGTTAAAGTATCTTCCCTTGACCCCAATATTATTTTGAGCATAAAAGGGTGTTAAATTTCATCAAAGGCCTTTTCCGCATCAATTGGGATGATTATATAATTTTTATTTTTAATTCTGTTTAAGTGGTGAATTACATTTATTGATTTGCATATGTTGAACCAGCCCTGTTTTCTCGGAATAAAGGCCACTCAATCATGATGTATTATCTTTTTAATGTACTTTTGGATCTGATTAACTAGAATTTTATTAAGGATTTTTGCTTCTTTGTTCATCAGGGAAATTGGTCTGTAGTTTTCTTGATGAGTCTTTGTTGGGTATTTGTATCAGTGTTATATTTGCTTCATAAAAGGTGCTTGGGAGTTCTCCAACCATTTAAATTTCATGGAAAAGGTTATAGAGGATTGTTGTTAATTCTTCTGTAAAAAATTTGGTAGAATTCTGATGTGTGTCCATCAGGTCCTGGGCTTTTCTTTTTTGGAAGGCTTTTGATTGCTGCTTTGATTTTGCTAGCTGAGATAGGTTGGTTTAGATTTTCAATGTCCTCTGGTGTTAATATGGGAATGTCGTATGTGCCCAAGTATCTGTCCATATCCTCCAGATTATCAAACTTGGCAGAGTATAAATTTTCAAAATTATTTCTGATGATCTTCTGAATTTTGCTTAAGTCTGTGATGATATCTCCATTTTTATTTTGATTTTACTGATTTGCTTCACTTCATTCTTCTTTTTGGTGAGGTTGGCAAGTGGTCTGTCAATCTTGTTTATTTTTTCAAAGAACTCTTTGTTTTGTTGATCATTTGTATTGTTTTTTGTTTTTGTTTTTTTGTTGTTGTTGTTCTCAATTTCATTGATTTCATCTATTTCCTGTCTTCTGTTAGCTTTGGGATTGGATTATTCCTCTTTTTGCAGAAGTTTAATTTGGAGCATAAGACTATTTATTTGGGCTCTTTCCTGATTTTTGATGCATGCACTCAGTGCTAAAAATTTACCTCTTAAGTATGCTTTCATACTATCTGAGAGATTTTAATTTGTCAATTCATCATCCTCATTCATTTCCAAGAATTTCTTGATTTCTGATCTCATTCCCTCTTTTATCCATTCTTCATTTAAGATGGTATTATTCAATTTCCAAGCATTTGAGTAGTTTCTGTTGTTTTTCTTGTTGATTGCTAAGATCATAGCATTGTGGTCTGACAGGATACATGGGACTATATCAACTTTTTTGTATTTGTTAAGGTTAGCTCAGTGGACTAGGATGTGGTCTATTTTAGAGATGGTTCCATGAGCTGCTGAGATGAAGGTAAATTCAACCAATTTAGGATGGAATACTCTGTATATGTCTTTTAAGCCCAATTGATTAATAGAGTTGTTCAGATTGGAGATATTTTTATTGATTTTTTGTTTTGATGATCTGTCTAATATTGATAATGCTGTATTGAAGTCCACAGTATTATTGTGTTGAGATCAATGAGGGGTTTAATGTCCTTGAGTATTTTTTCCATATATTTGGGGGGGGTTGTAATTGGGGGCATAAAAGTTAATTACTGTTATGTCTTCTTGATGAATTATCCCTTTTAGTGTGATATAGTGTCCATCTTTGTCCTTTGTGGCTAATTTTTGATCAAAATTAACTTTATCAGATATTAGGATCACCACGACAGCTTGCTTTTATGGACCACAGGCCTAGAATAGACATTTTGCCAACCTTTCACCTTCAGTCTGCGTCTATTTTTGATTGTGAAGTGTGTCTCCGGTAGACAACATGTTTTGGATTTTGTTTTTTGATCCAGTAAGCCAATCTGTGTCCTTTAACTGGGGCATTGAGACAATTCACATTCAGAGTTAGGATAGATATGGGAATTTGAGTCTCAGACTTTGTGACTATTGCTGTGTTTTATGCCATCTTGAGTCTCTTTTGTTGCGTATTGTGGTTATAACACTCTCTTGTTTAAGGGTTTAGGGAATTATTAGTATGTTCTTTGGAATGAAGAATGTCTTTGAGAATATTCTGTAATGCAGGGTTTGTGTTCATGAATCTTGCTAGCTTGAATTTATCATTGAAGTACTTAATTTCTCTGCCACATTTAAAGCTGAGTTTTGCAGGGTGTATTATCCATCACTGAAAATTATTTTCATTCACAGTTTGAAAAATATTGTTCCAAGCTCTTCTGGCCTTCATTGCCTGGTCTGAAAAATCCGTAGTGATTCTAATTGGTCAACCTCTAAACGTGATTTGGGGATTTTCCCTAGCTGCTTTAGAATTCTCTCTTTCATTTTTCTGTTATTCATTTTATATATGATGTGTCTTGGTGAATTTCTCATTTGGTTAGGTCTGTTTGGTATCCTATAGGCATCTTGGATTTGTTATTCTGGGTCAATTCTGATGTGAGGAAAATTCTCCTTGGCAATTTCACACAAAGTTCTTAATGCACCCTGTTTGTTGGTTGATGTTTTCTTCAAGCCCGATTACTCTCATGTTATTTCTTCTCATCTCATCAAATGTTACTTGGAAGTTCTGGTCATGTACAATAAGTTTCTTTTCTTGTCTGTCCTCCTTGAACTTGACATTGCTCTGCCTGTCTTCATTATTTGATGTACGTTCTTTGAGAGCTGAAGTTCTATTTTCTGTTGAGTTTACTCTGGTATTAGTATCTTCCAGTGAACATTTTATTTGGTTGACAGTATATTTCAATTCTGAGAGCTCTGCTACATCTCTTTTCAGGGTGTCTAACTCTTTATAAATATGGTCTTTCATCTCCTCGAATTTTTCCCTTATTTTTTTATATAAGTTTTCTCTCATCGTTTGAAATTGGTCTCTGATCTCTTTCCTTAATTCTTCTTTCAACTCTTTGATTGAATCACTAATCATAATGTTGATACATTTTTCTTGGTTTTCATCTAGGACCCCATCCATGGTCTCCTTGGATGGAGAGCTGTGAGGTTGAGGAGGGGAGTTATTTCCCCTTTTCCTCATTTTCAGATACAGGGGTGTGGCTTGAAGACTGACAGTGAAAATTACTCTTGGAGGGGTTATTGGAGCTTCTTTTGTCTTCGCTTCATTGGGTAGGGTGCTATTTGGATAGCACAGATCAATAGTTGCCAGTCCAATCAGTGAAGAATTGTGAGCCTTTAGGTGCATATACCAGACAGTTTCAACTAAAACAGTTATAATGGTGATTAGTACATATAGGAGCAGTTATCTTCCTTGAAAGCACTCACAATATATTAATATATCCAGCAAATACCCATTTTCAAGAATGACCTTCTCTTCAGTTCTCAGGGCCTCTGTAGGTGGAGAGAAGTAATATCTAGAAAGCCAAGGAAGTGGGGTAGGGAGGTAGTGTGGAACTCATGATTTAGAATAAAGAACTACAATTAAGAATATGGAAAAGATAGAAATGGGATGCGAGTGGGGTAAAGATTTTGAGTGAGGATCAGAAAGAATAGCATATACTTTAGGAATTGACAGAGTACAGGGAAGAAGACCCAAGGAGACTGAGGGCTAGTTTGCTATCATGAAGAGTTTCCCTGGTCAGACTCCAATGCTATGGAGATAGTAGTTGAGCTCAAGAAGACTCAGTGACAGTAGAAACCAACCACCTATACGTACAAATAAAGAAAGAAATATATACATCCAAGAACTCCAATTTCAGTAATAATAGAGATAAAAAGCATTAAAAAATTAAAAAGTTAAAAATAATAAACAACAACAACTACAAAGAAAAACAAACAAACAAACAAAAAAGTGGAGTTGGGAAGGTTCTGGGTTTTTGTCACCTATGTCAGTGTGTACCGTGGGGGAGTATGTTCATAGCTGATATCTAGCTGGAGGCTCTTCCCAGTTGAGCTGGTTGGAGGGGTTGAAATTGGTAATCTCCAGTGGCTGTGGGTTTTCCTCAAAGGTCTTGCAAAATTTTTCTGCTGCAGAGGGGTAAAAGACACTGTCCTTCCCCTCTTCCTGTGAGAGTAGCACTCAGAGCCACCTGAGATGCACTTTTGGGCAGATTATTTTCTGCCTGACCAAACTCCTGACCCTCTTAAGTTGGGGACCCAGGAGCTGTTGGGAGTCTAGTGGATCAAAGTGGGGATTGGGCCTGATCCACACCTCCTCTTCCTGGTTCCACCTTCTGACTGACTGTTTCCTGGCACAGATATGGAAGAGCCTGCACCAAGAAGCCTGCTCTGCACTCCTGCTGGGCAGACTTCTCCACTAGACTCGTCTGCACCAGCAGCTGGGGCAAAGTGTGGATTGAGCCTGACCCATGTGTCCTCTTGCTGGTTCTGCCTGCAGACTGGCTGTGTCCTGGTGAAGATAAGGAAAAGCCTGCACCAAAAATCCTGCTCTGCACTCCCACTGGGCAGATTTCTCCATTAGACTCCTCTGTGCATTCAGCTGAGAGACACTGTTCACCACTCACCCAGTGGAGTTGCCTTAGGGGTATCTGTAATTGTGCCTGATGCATGATCCCTTGTAAAACACAGCTTCACAGTGGCAGAACAGCTGGAAGGTTATGTATTTCTCCTCCCCCATTCCCATGCTGATTGGAATTAATGGTGGTGGCAGCCACAGCTGTTGTGTTCCAGCAGGGCTGGAACTGCTTCCTCTTCTCCACTTGTTGTTCCTCAAATCTCTGATCATTCAAACGACTCCCCAAACTAGTGCTGAGTTGCAGTGATGATTGTCTCCAAAATGCACCTAGTAGAAGTGGACTTTTCCTGGAGATTTTCCATCCAATCACAGAGCCAAAAGACAAGCAGCATCCCTTCAGCATGCCATCTTTGCCCCCCCCCCCCGCCCAATTTCCTGGAGCTCAAGAAGCAGGCAAGTGCCCTAGAAATCTTCAGCACCTGCTCAGCAAAGAAACCTGAGACTCCTCAGCATGGGAGAGAAGCTGAGATACAGATTGCAAAAAAATGGTGTTCCCAGAGGAAAAGGCCCTGTCAGATTGTGGAAGCCTGCCTCCTCCCCACTGCTTTTAAATTCTTAATGAAAATTTGGAACTATGGCACAGTGTCTCTGTGCACTTTGAGAGCAGATGTTCACTGTCTGCCTAAGTTTTGATAGCAGGGTCTCTCAAACTATAATTATGTGATCTCAAGTAGAGGACTGGGATGTCTTCAGACTCCTGGGATATCTAGGAGGGGATCTCAGTGAAGAGATCAGATTAAGGAATGCTGTGAGGGCTGGTCTTTGACAGCCTCCCTGGGGATCTGAGACTCAAAAGTCTTAAGGCTTTTATATGTTCATGGGTGATGAGATGCTTTCTGTGCTCCCTCTGCCAGTTTTTGCACTCCTGGTCCTCCAGAATTTTTGAGCTTAGACTGAGGACTCTGAGAGTTTAACTTATCATGTGATCCTTCTGGCTGAGATGGGAGTGGACAGGGCTGAGCAAGGCTCCCCTTTACTCCACAAACCCAAATACCCCTAAGCAAAGTAAGGACTGGACTGGGCCTGTCCCATGCCGCCTCTTCCCAGTTCAGCCCATGAACTATGACTGGTTCCTGGCACAGTTGCAGAATAGCCTGCTCTGAACTGCAAACTTGCTCCTGCCAGGCAGTCTGTCCCATAAGATATTCCTGATTCTCTCTTTTGCAGGCAGTTGAGAGACACTGTTCTTCCCTTATACAGTGGAGGTGCCATAGGAGTGTCTCTAGTTGAGGCCAAAGCATGATATCTCATAGAACATGGCCTCAGTGGCAGATGTGCTTGCAGGTTATGGTTTGTCTCCTCCCCCACTCCCATGCTGATTGGAGTTAATGGCAGTTGCAGTTGCAGCTGCTGTGACCTGGCTGGGACAGATATAATCCCTCTTTTCCCCTTGCTGCTCCCAAATCTGTAATCATCCAAACAATTCCTCAAACTAGCACTGTGTTCTGTTGATGATTAGCCCCAAAACACCCCTCGTAGCAATGAGCTGTCCTGGATTTTCTTCATCTGGTCACACAGCCAAGCGAGAAGCAGCCTTCCTACAGCTCGCCATCTCATGAGATAGATCTCCACTTTTGAAGTTGAGTTGTAAAATGTACTTTGGCTTCCATCTTGGTTGTCCTATGTTTTTCTTGCTTCATTTCCTTTGGGCAAAGTCACCTTCCAGGTCAGGAGCAACCCCAAAGAGAGACATATGGAATGAGAACCTCAAACTCCTGCTTGGAAGTAGACTCTGCAGAGAGGACTGTTACTCCTGATTATACCATGGCTGTGTCCCTATGAGAGACCCTCACCCAGATCTACCAGCTAAACTTCTCTTAGGTTTTAAGGCAAGTTATTGCATAATAGAAGGAAATTAATTTTACAAATGAGGCTGATGTATTACCAAAAAGTTCAGTAATTCAAGATCACTCATTTATCAAGTGGTATTGCTGCATGAAGATCATTATGTTTTTTATTTTAGAAAAATATAATTTTTGGTAGCACATTTTTGTGGTCACTTTTTGAAGACAATTTGTGTTAAGTTCTGTTGATAGTCTTTAAAGCTTTTCATTTTTTCATTGATCAATGAAGGACTGATATATTTTGAACTTGCTTACAATCTTTATTCTATTATAATGATTATGTAACAGTTGTAGAAAATGAAGGCAAATGTACAAAATTAATTTTGAATATTTATAACACACATGATACCTAATTGACAGGGTGACTATATATGCTCAGTATAATCCTGGTTTTATGCTGTGTCTGGCATAATTTGTGTGTGTGTGTGTGTGTGTGTGTGTGTGTGTATGCATGTGACTCCAAGGGAATAAACCCATGGCCTTGAGTATGCTAGGCAAATGCTCAACCAAGGAGATACACTCAGTCCTTGCATAACTATTACAGTGTTCCCTTTCATTCTCAAAAGCAGACTAAAGATCATATGCTAACTGTGAGTAAATCATGCTTAGTGAGTCCCTGTTCAGGAAATCTTTTGCTCAATATTAGGCTGTACCCATGGTGCCCATTCTCCTCCTGAAGAGAATGGCTTTTCAGTAAAATAAACAGCAGGATTTCCAGTAAAACAAGTCTGTTTTTAAGCCACAGCTCTGTGAATTACCAGCCATCAGATCAGGTTGAGTTGCTTTAGCCAGCTTCCATCCAGTAGTGCTTCTGTACTGAAGGAAGTATTCTCTAACTCAGGCCTGTTCAAGATGGCAACCCTTAACCACTTGTGTGTGTTGAGCACTTGCAGTGGTGCTAATGTAAGTGATAAGCTTGTTTTTTAGTCTTACTTAGTTTGAATTAAGAAATAAATAGCCATGTATGCCTAGTGGCTACCATAATGGACAGTGCAAAACCTCTTTAGCCCTCAGTTTCTTTTTAAGAAATAGAGATAATGATACCTCTCTCCAAAGATGTAGAAGATTTGAGAAAATATTTCACATAGATTTGGCAATCAACTTTCATTATAGTTACATAGACTTTGCTAAATTCTGTTCTGCAACTGAATTGACTCTTTGGCTCTCCCTCATCATCTTTCTTTGTTGTTGTCCTCATATGCCATTAGTCATTTGCAGTGTTGTCAGTGTTCTGAATTTTGGCTATTTTTTTAAGAGAGAGGGAGAGAATAAGAGAGAGAGAGAGAGAGAATCAGTTTAATCTTATTTTTATTTAATTTTCCATCTGGCTTCATTTCTCCAATATTTAGTTGTGTACATGGTCCTGGGGTTCAAACTCAGGTCCTTGAGCATGTCAGGCAAGCACTTTAAGCAATGAGCCACCACTCCAGCCTGAATTTTATACATTTTAATAGGTTTATAGTTACATATCACTGTTTCAATTTAATTTAATAATGACATATTGTGTGGAGCATTATTTATTTATTTATTTTTAATATAGAGAGAGGGACAGAGAGAGAGAGAGAGAGAGATGATCAATTTTATTTAGCTTTTCATTGCTCTGACACTTACTTCTGTATGTGGTGCTGGGGTTTGAACTTGGGTCCTCATGCATGCTAGACAAGCACCGTAACACCTAAGCCACTGCTCCAGCCCTTTTTTTATGTTTATTTGTTCACCTATGGTTAGGTTTTGATCCATTTTTGAGGAATTGGTTTTTTAGTTTTAAGTTCTTCACATATTTTGGATAATACTTTATTTCACATCTTTTAATAAATCAGATATGTCTTTTGCAAAATTTTTCCCCTAGTGTGGCTTGTCTTCTTATTCTTATAACAATGTATTTCAAGGAGAAGCTTTAAATTTTACTGAAGTCCTGCTTTTTAATTATTTCTTTCATGGATCTTGACTTTGCTGTTTTATCTAAAAAGCCATGGCCATCAAGATTTTCTCTTGTGTTATTCTCTAGGACTTGACTTTTACAGTTTTTCATTTTACTTTTAGGTCTATGATCACTTTGTGCTGATTTTTATGAAGGGAATAAAGTTTGTGTCTAGATTCATTTCTCTTCAAGATGTCCTGCTTCCTGGACCATTTGTTAAGAGATTTACATTTAGCTCCATTGTATTGCCTTTGCTCTTTTGTCATAGATTACTTAACTATCTTCATGTAGGTCTATTTCTGGACCAGCTTTTCTGTTGATCTATTTGTTTACTCTTTCATTATTACCACACTGTTTAATTATTATAGCTCAATAGAAAGCCATTGTATTTGTCTTTTTTTCTTAGTTCATTGTAGATATACATAATATTGAGTTCATTTTGACATAATTATATAAACATGGAACATGATTTGCTCCAATTCAGTGTTCTGTACTTCTCCTTTCACTTCTCCCCCCCCCCCCGTCTTTTCCCCTACTGATCTTTCTTCTCTTTATTTATTGTTTTTTTTAATATGGCTGTATCCCTATAATATCCTGATTTTAGATAATGCACCAATAAAAAAAGAATACAAATAAAAATAAATGCTGGTGAGTATGTAGGGGAAAAGGTACACTCACATTAGCTGCCACAAATGAGAGAACATTCAACCTTTGGTTTTTTAGAGACTGGCTTATATCACTTAACATGATATCCTCCAGTTTCATTCATTTGCAGCAAATGACATAATGCTATTCTTCCTTGTGGCTGAGTCATACTCCATTGTGTGTATATGCCACAATTTCTTTATCCATTTATTAGTCAAAGGACACCTTGGTTGGTTATTATTTGTATTTTTGATAGTTGATATTCTGGCTGGAGTGAGATGAAATCTTAATGTAGTTTTCATTTGTATTTCCCTGATTACTAGAGATGTTGAACACTTTTTGTATATTTATGGGCCATTTGTCTTTCTTCTTTTGCCCATTTGTTCATTGGTCTATTTGTTGGTTTGGTGGTAAGTTTTTTGAGTTATTTATACATCCTGGATATTAATCTCCTATCTGAGGAGCAGGTGGCAAAGATCTCCCATTCTGTAGGCTCTCTCTTCTTGCTCTTAATCCTTCTCTTTGCTATACAGAAACATTTTTTAAGAGAGAGAGGTACAGTGAGAGAGAGAGAGAAAGAGAGAGAGAGAGAGAATCAATTTTATTTAATTTTCAGGTGGCAACAGCACTTCATTGTGTTTGTGGTGCTGAGGTTCAGACCTGCGTTCTCACACATGCCAGGCAAGCGTGTAACCACTGAGCTACTGCTCCAACCCCTACAGAAACTTTTGAAATTGATGCTGACCTACTTCTTGATTCTTAGTGTTATTACTTGTGCTTTAGGGGTCTTGTTAAGGAAATTGATGCCTGTGCCAATAGTAAGTCTTGATGATAGGTAGAGTCAGTCTTTCAACTGTGTTCTTCACCAATATTGTGGTTACTATTTTAGTCATTTTGCCTTTCCATATAAACTTTAGAATTAATTTGTCAATACCCACAAAGTAACTTGATGGAAATTTGTTTGGATGTTTTACCAAATCTATAGGCTGGCATGGGAAGAACTTGTATCTTTACAGTATTAAGTCTATCTGGGGACATCAGCTCTCCATTTATTTAGCTCTTCAGTTTCTTTTATTGGAGTTTTGTGGTTTTGCTCATAAGGATTTTGTACTTACCATATTCAGTTTATTTCTAGGCCCTTCATTTCTTGAGATGTTAAAGTAAATGGTATTGTTTTGAAATTATGTTTGTTCATTGCTAGTGTTTGACTTTCATAATATTGTACCTACATCCACACTATAATCACTGTTTAGTTCCAGAAAATTTTCTGTCAATTTGTTCAGATCTTCTACATAGATAATGACATCATGTCTGCAAACAATGACAGTGTATTTGTTATTTCCCCATCTAATTGCCCTTTACTTTCCTTCATACCATTTTGTCTTATTGCATTAACTAGAACTTCTGGAAATGTTGTATTTTTAAATAAAGTACACCTACAGTTAGGACAACAACAAAACAGCACCCAAAAATGAAATTAAAATGAGAGAGGGAAAATTCAGTCTCAAAATCATGCCTCAGAAAATTCCAAGAATAACCTGTTTGATACAACATACATGTAAGCTTTATGGTTAAAATTTTTTCACATATATGTAATGATATGTTATAGTTGTACATAATGGTGGGACTTGTTTTTTCATATTCATACTTGTATGTAATATAATATAATTCAGCCTATATCATTCCTCAGTATTTCTCCTTTACCTCCCCTCCTACCTCTTACTGGTCCCTTTCCTCTATGCTACTGATCTTCTTTAAATTTTCATGAGACTGCCCCCACATTTTTCTTATTCTTGTTCCCCTCCAGCTTCCACATATGAGAGAAAACATGCAACTCTTGACGTTCTGAGTTTGACTTATTTCACTTAACATAATGCTCACACATTCTATTCATTTTCCTATAAATTACATGATTTCATTTTTCTTTATGACTGAATAAACTTCATATATGTCTACATACACACACATATATAAATCATATACATACATATGTGTATCTATCTACCTATCTATCTACCAATCACATGTTCCTTATCCATTCATACATTGATAGATACCTAGGCTGATTCCATAGTTTGGCTATTGTGAGATGTGCTGCTATAAACATTGCTATTTATGTATTGCTATAGCGTGCTGAGCTTTAATTCTTTGGGATAAATATTGAGGAGTAGTACATCTGGGTCATATGGTTGCTCCATGTATAGTCTTTTGAGGAACCTCCATACTGATTTCTATAGGGGTTGTACTAATTCACAGCACCATCAATATATAAATGTGTTCCATTTTCTCCACTTCCTCTCAACATTTATTATTGTTCATGTTCTTGATGGCTGCCATTCTGACAGGAATGAGATAAAAATCTCAGGGTAGTTTTGATTTGCATTCCCCTAATTGCTAATGATGTTGAATGTTTTTCATGTATTTGTTGGCTGTTTGTATTTCTTCTTTTGAGACAGTTTGCTTAGTTCATTTGCTGACTTTGAACTTGCGATTCTCCTGACTCAGCTTCCTGAGCTACTGGGATTACAGGCATATGCCACTGTACCCAGCTTATTTTTGAGGCTATTGTGAATGAGATTGCTTTCCTGATTACTTTCTCAGCAGATTTCTATAAAATATTGATGTATAAGTAACCTGTTGGGTATTGTATGTTGATTTTGTAACCTGCTATTTTGCTGTATTTTTATTTATCAGCTCTGCAAGTCTTCTGGTAGATTTTTTTGTTTTTGATCCTTTGGTTGTAGAATCATTGTCATCAGCAAATAGAGATAATATGATGGCAGGTTTTCCTGTTTGTATCCCTTTAATTTCCTTCTCTTATCAGATTTCTCATGCTAGTTTCAACAACTATATTGAATAGGAGTGGAATATCCTTGTCTTGTTCCAAATTCAAAAGAAATGCTTTCAGGTTATCCCCATTCACTAATGATGTTGACTTTGGACTTGTCATATGTAGCCTTTATGATGTTGAGGTAAGTTCCTTCAATTCCTAGTTTCTTCTGGGTTTTTATTATGAATAGGTGCTGCATTTTCTCAAAGGCTTTCTCTGCATTTATTGAGATGATTAAGTAGTTTTTATCCATACTTCTATGTAAGTGATGAATTATATTGATTGATTTATGTATGTTAAAACATACTTGCAATTGTGGAATAACACCATCTCAATCAAGGTGTGCAGTCTTCTTAATCTGTTCTTGAATGCAATTCGCAATGATTTTATCAAGGATTTTTGCATGAGAGTTCATTGAGGATTTTGGACTATAGTTTTCTTTCCTTGATATGTCCTTACCTGGTTTTGGTATCTGGTTTTGGTGATAATGGCTTCATAGAATGAATTTGGAAATGTTCCATCCATTTATACTTCATGGAATAATTTCAGGAGCATTAGTGTTAGCTTTTCTTTAAAGGTTTGATAGAACTCAGCTAGGAATCCATCTGGTCCTGGGCTTTCTTTTTGGAAGACTTTTTATTACTGTTTCTATCTCATTGGTAATTATTGACCTGTGTAGGTTTTCTATGTCCTCTTGATTCAATTGTGCAGATCATATATGTTTAGAAATGTATCCATTTCTTGTAGGTTTTCCAGTTTATTTCAAGTAGAACTTTTTAGAATAGTCCCTAATGATTCTCCAGATTTCCATGATGTCTGTAGTGATTTCTGCTTTTCCATCTTGAATTTTATTTAATTTGAGTCTTCTCTCTTTTTCTTTTAGTTAGGTTTTTAAGGGTTTATTAATCTTCTTTATCTTTTTGAAAAACCAATCTTTGTTTCATTGACACGTTGTACTTTTTAAAATTCTCTATTTCATTTATTTTGCATGGATTTTCATTATGTGTTCCTTCTACTGATTTGGGAATTGGTTTGAATTTGTTTTTTCTTTTTTTCCCAAGGATCTTAAGATGCATCAGTAGGGGCTGGAGCAGTGGCTCAGTGGTTACAGTGTGGCATGCGCAAGGATGAAGGTTTGAATCCCAGCACCATGGACATAATGAAGTGTCAGATCGATGAAGGCTACATGGAGACCTAAATAAAATTCATTCTCGTTTTTCTCTCTCTCTCTCTCACTGTACCTCTCTCTCTTAAAAAATGCATCAATAGGTTTTTTATTTAGGATCTTTCTGATTTTCTTATGTAGGCACTCATAGTTTTAACTTTTCCTCTTAGAACCACCTTTATAGTGTCTCAGAAGTTATAGTATGTCATATCAGCATTCTAATTTGATTCTGAGAATTTTTAAATTATTTTCCTTATTTCTTCTCTCATCCATTCATCTTTCAAGGGAATATACTCAATCTCCATGGGTTTATATAGTTTCTAGGGTTTGTGGGAGTCGATTTGTAATTTCATTCCATTATAATCTGATAAGATGCAAGGAATTATATAAATTAGTTTTTTATTTGCCCAGTTGCTTTTTGGCCTAAATTATGGTCTATCTTGGAAGGGGTTCTAGGAGCAATTGAGAAGAAAATTTATTCAGCTGTTATTGGATAAAATATTCTAGAGATGCTTGTTAAATCCATTTGATTTGTAATATTTTTATGGTCTGAAAAGTCTTTACTGAGTTTATATCTGTATGATATATCTATTGGTGAGAAAGGTATGTTAAAGATCGTCCAGTATTAATGTTCTGGCGTCTATCGGAGACTTTGGGTAGCATTTTTTTTTATATATAATTAGGTGCATCCATGTTTAGAGTATAAATATTTACTATGGTAATATCTTCTTATTAGATTGTTCCATTTACCAGTATGAAGTGACTGTCTTTGTCTCTTCTGATTAATTTTGGCATGGAGTCTGATTTTTTGGATATGAGGGTGGGTACAGCTGCTTGTTTTCAGGCTCCATTTGCATGATATATCAATTCCCTTCCTTTCACTTTCATTCTGTGGCTATTTGCCTGAAAGTGGGTCTCTTTTAGATAACATATAAATTGGGACTTGCTTTTGAATCCATTCTGCCAGTCTATTTTTTATAATTGTAGAGTTGAGAGCATTCAATGTTATTGTGATAGATGTCCATTCATTTCTGCCATTTGGGTTTATTTCCAATGTTTAATTTGGTCCTGTTGCTTCGCTACTCTTCCAATGAGATTCATCCATTTGATCTCTGGGGTTTGTTTTTTTTTAATGTTTTTCCTGAGTGGAATGTTTCAAGAAGTAAGTTCCACAGTGCTGGCTTAGTAGTCATGATTTTTTTGTTGTTGTTTCTGCATATCTTGGAAGGCTTTTATTTCTTCGTTGAATTTAAAGGATAGTTTTGCTGAATATAGCTATCTAGCTTGATAGTTTTTGTTGTTGTTGTTGGACTTGTACTACATCATTCTAAGCCCTCCTGGAGTTTAGAAATTGTGCTAAGATATCATAAGTATTTCTGAATGACTTGCCTCTAAATATGACCTGATATTTTCTTCCTGTCAGAGAGATCACGTTCTATAGGTTGTATCTTGACTGTTTTGACTATTTCCATGGCTGTACAGAAACTTCATAGTTTAATAGCATCCCACTCATTGAGTTTTGACTGTAATTCTTTCACATTAGGAGTCTTGTTGAGGAAGTCTTTGGCAACTCCCATATGCCATAGTGTTGGGCCTACTTTTTCTTCTAGCAGTTGTATGGTAGCTTGTTTAATTCCTAATTCCTTGATCCAGTTTGATTTGATTTTTGTGTAAGGTGAGAGATAAGGATCTAATTACAATTTTCTGCAAGTGGGTGTCCAGTTTGTCCAGCACCATTTGTTGCATAGGCTGTCTCTCCTCCATGTTATATTTTGACCCCCTTTGTCAAAGATCAGATATTTAAAGATTTCTGGGTTTGTCTCAGAGTCTTCTATTCTATTCCATTAGTCTTCATTTCTACTGATACCAGTACCATGCTGTTTTTAATACTACAACTCTATAGTATAATTTTAGATCTGGTATTGCAAAACCACCCATTTTGTCTTTCTTGCTTTTAGTAATGTTTTGGCTATTCTTTATTTCTTGTTGTTTCATATGAATTTGAGAATTGCTTTTTCTGTATTTGTAAAGAATGACATTGGTGTCTTGATGGGGATTGCATTGAATCTGTATAGTGCTTTTGGCAGAATGGCCATTTTAATTATATTAATTTTGTGTAACCAAGAGTGTGGAACATCTTTCCATCTTCTCAGGTCAACTTGGATTTCATTCTTCAATGTCTGATAATTTTCATTGTAGAGATCTTTGACTTCCCTTGGTAGATTAATTCTCAAGTATTTTATTCTTTTCAAGGATATTGAGAATGGGATTGATTTCCTAATTTCTTTTTCTGCCCTAATATTTTTGGCATATAGGAAAGCTATTGATTTACATGTGTTGACTTTGTAGCCTGTCACTTTACCAAATCTGTTTATTAGCTCTAGAAATTTGCTGGTGGAGTTTTTTGAATCTTCCCAATATGGGATCATGTCATCAGCAAAAAGGGATAGTTTGACTTCCTCTCTTCCTATCTTATCCCTTTGATTTCTTCCTCTTGCCTGATTGCTACAGCCAGGGTCTCGAGGACTATATTGAATAAAAGTATTGAAAGCGGGCAGCCCTGTCTTGTTCCTGAGTCAGTGGAAAGTCTTTCAACCTTTCTCCATTTAGTATTATACTAGCTGAGGGTGTGACATATATGGCCTTTACAAAGTTAAGATAAATTCCTTTGATCCCTATTTTCTCTAGAGTTTTGAGTCTAAATGAGTGCTGGATTTTATCAAAGGCCTTTTCTGCATCTATTGAGATGATCATACGATTTTTGTCCTTAATTCTGTTTAAGCAATGAATCACATTTATTGATTTGCGTATGTTGAACCAGCCTTGCACACCTGGAATGAAGCCCACTTGATCATGATGAATTATTTTCTTAATGTGTTTTTGAATGCAGTTTACAAGAACCTTATTAAAGATTTTTGCATTGATATTCATGAGGGATATTGGTCTGAAGTTTTCTTTTTTCAATGTATCTTTTTTGAGTTTTGGTATCAGAGTTATGGTTGCTTCATAAAAAGTGTTTGGGAGAGTTCCATCTTTTTCAATTTCTTGGAATAGCTTAATAAAGAGGGGTTAACTCTTCTTCACAGGTGTGATAAAACTCTGCAGAGAATCCATCAGGTCTGGACTTATTTTCTTTGGAAGCCTTTTAATTGCTGTATGGATTTCAGTGCCTGTTATTGGGCTGTTTAGGATTTCAATATCATCTTGTGTCAATTTGGGGATGTTGTATGTGTCTAGAAATTTGTCCATGTCATCCAGATGATCTGATTTAGAGGAGTACATTTTTCAAAAAACATTCTGATAATCTGTTTGTTTTCAAAGGGGTCAGTGATGATTACCCCCTTTTTGTTGGTGATTCTGTTGATTTGCTTTGATTCTTTCCTTCTTTTAGTTAGATTAGCCAGGAGTCTTTCAATTTTATTTATTTTTTCAAAGAACCAGCTCTGTGTTCCATCAATTATTTTTATTAATTTTTTTGTTCTCAGTTTCATTGATCTCAGCTTTGATTTTAATTATTTCCTGTCTTCTGCTGGCTTTGGGATTAGACTGTTCTTCCTTTTGTACAGATTTGAGTTGGAGCATAAGCTTGTTTGTTGGGGATCTCTCCTGCACCATTTGTTGAATAGGCTGTCATTTCTCCGTGTTGTATTTGCCACCCTTTGTCAAAAATCAGATGTTTAAAGATTTAAAGATTTGTGGGCTAAGAGTCTTCTATTCTATTCCATTGGTCTTTATGCTTATTTTGATACCAATAACATGCTATTTTTGTTACTACACCTCTATAATATAGGTTTAGATCTGATATTGCAAAACCACCTGTTTCATCTTTCTTGCTTAGTAATGTTTTGACTATTTTGGGTTTCTTGTTGTTCCCAATGAATTTGAGAATTGCTTTTTCTATATTTGTAAAGAATGACATTGATATCTTCCTGGGCATTGCATTGAATCTGTATTTAATCTGTGCTTTTGGCAGAATGGCCCTTTTAATTATATTAATTGTATCTAAACAAGAACATGGAACATCTTGCCATCTTTTCAAGTCTTCTTCAACTTCTTTCTTCAGTTTTCATTGTAGATGTTTGTTTTTCCCCTGTTATATTCATTCCCACATATTTTATTCTTTTTGAGGATATTGTGAATGAGACTGATTTCCTGACCGCTTCTGCCATATTATTATTAGCATATAGGTAAGCTATTGATTTATGGGTGTTGATCTTGCAACCTGCCACTTTGCTAAATCTATTCATAAGCTGAAGCAGTTTTCAGGCAGAGTTTTTTGGGTCTTCCAGGTACAGGATTGTGTCATCAACAAAAAGGAATAGCTTTAGTTTCTTTCTTCCTATTCTTATCCCTTTGATTTTCTTGTCTTGCCTGATTGCTTCAGCAAGGGTCTTGAAATAAAAGTGGTGATAGTGAGCGGCATTGTCTTGCTTCTGAATTTAGTGAAAATGCTTTCAGCTTTTTTCCATTTAGTATTATACTTGCCAAGGGTTTTTCATATATGGCCTTTACATGACTAAGATAAGTTCCTTTGATCTATCTTTTCTAGAGTTTTGAGCATAAATGGGTACTGGGGTTTTTTTTTTTTTAAATCAAAGGTCTTTTCTGTATCAATTGGATTGATCATATGGTTTTTGTCCTTCATTTAAGTGATGAATCACATTTATTGATTTGTGTATGTTGAACCAGCCTTGCATCCCTGGAACGAAGCCCACTTGATTGTGATGAATTACCTTCTTGATGTGTTTGAATGAAGTTTGCTAAAGTTTTAAAAGGATTTTTTACATCAATGTTCATGAGGGATATTGGTCTGTAGTTTTTTTTTTATGTTTCTTTGTTGGGATTTGGTAACAGGGTTATAGTTGCCTTATAAAAAGTGTTTGGGAGAGTTCTCTCCTTTTAAATTTCTTGGAGTAGCTTAATAAGTAGAGTTGTTAGCTCCTCCTTATAGGTATGGTAAAACTCAGTGGGGAATCCATCAGGTCGTGGGCTCTTCTTTGGAAGGCTTTTAATTGCTATATTGATTTTGATTTCTGTTATTGAGCTGTTTAGGCCTTCAACATCTTCATGCATCAATTTGGAAATGTGTATGTGTCTAGAAATTTGTCCATGTCCTCCAGATTATCTGGTTTAAAGAAGTATAGTTTTTCAAAATAGGTTCCGATAATCCACTGGATTTCCATGGGGCCAATGGCAATGGTTCCCTTTTCATTGGTTATTAGTGTTAATTTTCTTTATTTCCTTCCTTCTTTTAGTAAGATTGACTAGGGCTCTGTCAATCTTAGTTTTTTGAAGAACTAGCTCCTTGTTTCATTGCTTTTTGAATTTTTTGTTGTTGTTGTTCTCAATTTTCATTTATTCAGCTCTGATCTTCAGTCTTCTGGTGGCTTTGGGATTAGATTCCTCTTCCTTTTGTAAGAATTTTAGGTGGAGTATAAGCTTATTTGGGAGGGGGGAATCTCTTCTGATTTTTAGTGTAGACACTCAGTGCTATAGAATTTTTCCCTTAAGAATGTTTTCTTGCTTTCCCAGAGGTTTTGATATATGTGTCTTCATTCTCATTTGCTTCCAAGAATTTCTTGATTTCTGTTCTCATGTCCTCTTGGATTCATTCTTCATTTAATAAAATATTATTCGTTCTCCATGTATGTATGTATTTTTTGTTATAATTTTTGCTGTCAGTTGTTAGATCATGGCATCATGGTCTGATAGGATACATGGAATAATTTATTCTTTTTTATATTTGCTGAGATTTCCTGTGTGAACTAGAATATGGTCTGTTTTGGAGATGGATCCATGCACTGCTGAGAAGGTATACTCAGCCAATTTGTGGTTGAATATTCTGTAGATGTTATTAAGTCCACATGATTTATGGAGATGTTTACCCTGGTGCTCCCTTTATTGTTTAATTTTTTTGCTTTGATGATCTGTCTATTGGTGATATAAGAGTATTAAAGTCTCCCAGTATCATTTTTTTTTGTGGTTCATAAGTTGTTTTATGTCATGGAGCATTTTTTCCACTCACGTGGGAGTGCTTGAGTTTGGTGTGTAAATATTTACTATGGTTGTATCATCCTGATGTATTGTTACCCTTATTATGAGGTCACTTTCCTTATCTCTTCTGATTAAATATTTGTTGAAATCTATTTTGTTGGATTTAAGTATTGCAACAGCATCTTGCTTTCTTGGGCCATACACCTGGCAGATTTTTTTCCATTCTTTCATCCCAAATCTGTAGATATTTTCGGCTCTAAGGTGGGTCTCCTATAAGCATTCCAATGTCATATTTTTTTAAAAAATTTTTTTAAAGAGAGAGGGATGGTAAGAGACAGAAGAAAGAGAGAGAGAGAGAGAATCAATTGTATTTAGTTTTTCATGTGGTTTTCATTGCTTCGAGGCTTCGCTGTGCACGTGGTGCTGGGGTTTGATCTCATGTCCTCACGCATGCCAGGCAAGCACCGTAACCACTGAGCCATCACTACAGCCCCTTCATATTTTGCTTTTTGACCTAATCTGCTAATCTGTCTTTTGATTGGTGCATTGAGAGCATTCACATTCAGTGTTGGAAAAATAGTTATGTGGTTGTAGTTCACAAGCATTGTTTATTATTTGTAAGTTCTGTGTTTTCTTGGTTATCTTTTCATAGCATGTACTTTTATTGAATTCCTCTGTGGGTTTTGAGGATTGTTTGCTTGTTCTCCTATATGAAGTTTATCTTTGAGAATTCTTTGTAATGTTGATTTTCTGTTCATGAATGTTGCAAATTTGATCTTACCATGAAATATTCTTATTTCCCCTTTGAATTTGAAGCTGAGCTTTGCAAGGTATAGTATTCTTGACTGCAGTTTGTGGTCATTGAAACACTGAAAGATGTCATTCCAACATCTTCTTGCTTCTAGTGTCTGAGCTGAAAGTCAGAGGTGATCCTAATTGGTTTGCTTTTGAATGTAATTTGGCATTTCTCTCTTGAGCTTTTAATATTCTTTCCTTGATTTCCCTGTTATACATTTGGAATATGATGTGCCTCAGTGAACTTCTTATTTGACTAGTCCTATTGGGTGTCCTATATATGTCCTGGATGAGCATTTATGACTCTATTCTAATATGGGGGAAATTATTATTTAACTATTTTGTTGAGAATATTCTTTATGCCATTCATTTGTGTTTCAATTTTTTCTTGTATCCCAATTAATCTTAGATTGTTAAATCTTCTGATTTCATCCTAGAAATTTTGAAAATTCTTCTTGTGCTCTGTGAGTTTTTTCTTTCTTTTTTGTTATCCATGCACTCCAGCTTATTCAGCCTATCCTCATAAAAGAAAAGAATGTGTTCTGTTTTCTATAGAAGTTAGTCTATTATTAAATTATTCCATCATTCCTCTGATGTGATTTAGTGAAGATTTTAGGTCATTAGTTCTTTTTTCAGTGTATCTATTTCTTTAATAATAGATTTTTTTCATCTCTTGAGTTTTCTCACCTAGTTTTTTCATTAAATAATCTTTTAGTTCATTTTTCCTATTAGTAATCAGATCGTTGATAACTTTTTCTATGTTTTTATCCCACTCCCTGCCAGTGGGCTCCTTGGTAAGGGAGTTGTAGGTTTGAGGTTAACCTTTTCTAGTTTGATTCCTTATTTTTTGAGAGCTTCTTCTAGATGTTTGAATTGAGATTCCCTGAGGGGAAGCAAGGCAGGTCCCTGGGAGCTTCTTTTTGCAAGTCAACAGATTGGGTCAGACAGCACCCTTCTGATAACTGCCTTCTTCCAGGAAGCTGTTTATGCCTGGAGTCTCTTTTTGCTTCACCTTTTGGATCTATGCTCCAGAGCATGGATCTGAAACCTGAACAGGGTGCAGGGGAGCCTGCTGAATTGTTGAAGCACAGCATCACGATGTCCTATGGTCCTGGAGGCAGGAGTCCAGCCAGAATAGGTCTGCCTGTGTGCCACACTCAGACCTGGTACTATTGATGGCAGGGATGGGCCCACTATAACTGGACTGGTGGGTATGCACTATGGCTGGACAGCTGTGGCAGGGGTCTACTGGGGGTCCTGGGTGCTTGCTGGCTCAGGACCAGAGGCCTGGGCCTGCACAGTGGCTGGATGACTGTAGGTAGGTGTCCTTAGACAAGATATCCTGGGTGCCTGCTGGCCCAGGATCAGAGGCCTGGGCCCACACGGGGGCTGCACAGCTCCACTTAGGGATCATTATTATTATTATTTAACCCCTTCTCTCATAGGACCCTGGGAGGCAGTTCTCTCCTGATTGTAAATGTCACCTCTGGAATCTGATAACCAATGTGGATTTTGAACTTTTCTGTTGGACTTTGGGCAAGTCTTTTGAAGAAAATTCTGAGCTTCAGTTTTATCATGAGTAAAATGGGGATAAACTGTGGTCATATATGAATTTTTTACCCTGTTAGTTTTATACATATTTTTGCATTAGTTAGGCATCTAATAGATTGTATTTTATTAACACCATCTTGTAGGTTTGGGTCTTTACAAGTAATATTTTGTATCCTTTGTAAAATTTATACTGGTGTTATGGTTTGGATATGAGGTATCCCACCAAAGCTCCTGCAAATACAGGAATATTCAGAGTGAAATTAGATTAGGAGAGCTATGACCTTATCCGTTCATCCTAGACTGACTGTAGGGAAATAGGGCATGACTGGAGGAGGTGGGTCACTGGGGGTGTGCCCTGGAAAGGTTGTTCTTCCTGAGACCCCCCTACTGATTCCTTTCTGCCATGAGGGGACTAGTTTTCCTCTATGGTGCCCTTCCCTCATGATATACTGCCTCAGCTTGGGCCCACAGCAATGGATTGGCTGGCTATGGACTAAGACCTCTGAAACTGAGTCCCATATGAACTTTCCTCCTCTAAGCTGTTCTTTTCAGCTTTTTTGGTCACAAAAAAATTACACCAAGACAATATTGAGTAAAAAAAAAAAGAAAAGAAAAAGAAAATTGGTATTAGCAAGAAGATAAGAAACATGAACCAAGGGGGCCTTTCCATCTTACAGCCTTGTTGCTAAGAATAAGCGAGATGAGTCTCTCCTTAAAGAATGGTTAGCATTGTAGGAATGGAGCTAGAGAGCTGGACCTGTTTGGAGAAATGTAACGAGGAGATACAAAAGAGTGACATGTCAAATCATATCTGTGAAGGATGACAAGGTTTAGGTGTGGAAATGAGTCTATCATCAGGTGGTAAGGGAATGGTGATGGTAAGAGGTGAGCTAATGAGGATGGAACCAGAGACTAACTTAGGTTAGTTAATTCAAGAAACAAAGTTGGGAGAGTTCCAACTTTTGTTGTGAACAGGGCTGAGTCACCCAGAACCCCCTCTATGTGGTGGCTGTGTGGCAAAAGAGTTTTTTGTCCTGGGTGTAAAGGCTTGTTCACAGCTAGAGAATGCCTGAACAAGTCCGATGTCCATATCCGTGTCTAAGTTAAAAGATACATTAGCTACTTAGCTAGTCATCTCCCACCCCCTTGCAGGGATCACTCTTTATCTCCTCCTATTTTTCCTACTTCCAGGTAGCACCTGCAAAACCCTTACTATTTCATTATTTAAGGCATTTCAGAGAAACAGGCAGTAGGGTGTGTGTGTGTGTGTGTGTGTGTGTGTGAAGGGGGGAGAGAGAGAGGTTTTTAAAAATTAGCTACACTCCTGCAATTTGGGGGAAGATGCAGGTTGAAAATCTGCAGGATAGATTCGCAGGCTATAGATCCAGGAAGAGTTGATAGCACAGTAGAACCAAAAGCTGCTGTCAGAATTCTGTCTTCTTTGGAGGTCAATCTTTTTCTATTAAAGCCTTGTACTGTTTTAATGAGATATACCTACCCGTATTATAGAAGGTAATACATGCTGCACAAAATATATTCTTTTAAATGTAACTCTCAAATGAAAAAAAAGCACTTCACAGAAACATCTAGAATAATGTTTGACCACATATCTGTGTACTGTATACTATTGACACAAAAAACTTAACCATCACCCTATAATTTATTCTTCTTTCACCAAGAACTTCCTAGTATGTTCTACCAGCTGGAATATTAAAAGAGAATTAGGTTAGTTCTTGGAAACTTGAAACTCGTTGTAGTGATGTGTATTAATTTTTATGCTCCCATTATTGGGCTCCCACATCAGCATGGCCTAATTTCCACTACCAGGAATAGGAGGTGTGCTGTGCTAATGGGAAATGATATATCTAGTGTTTTGTATGATCATTCTTTAGTGTCTGTGTGCCTTTTATTGGATGAGAGCCCACGTGAAGTGAATGAATAAAAGTGCACTTTCTGCTTATGCCTGCATTAGGCATAAAAGAGAGAAAGTATCTGTGTGCTCAGGAAAAAATCCATTATTTTACACATATTTATGGTATCATAATCAATAAAATAACTTACATGTACTTTCTAGTTAGTAAGCTTAGCAGAGGATAAAGCAGTTTCACATCACCTGAAACCAGTGACTTCCTTCATGCTGAGTTCTATTTTCAGTTATTTTTAAGTGGCACGTGTTCCTCCCATCAAGTTTAACAACTAATTACTAATTTTTGGGGGGAAAGTAATGAGTACAGTGACAAAATATGATGAAAAAGTGAGGACAATCCCTTTCAAGATTTATGTAAATATGGGCTGGAGCAGTGGCTCAGCGTGGCAAGCACCAGGACCCAGGTTCAAACCCCAGCACCACGTACACAACTAAGTGTTGGAGCAACTAAGGCCCTGTGAAAAACTAAATAAAGTTTTTTCTCTCTTTCTCTGTCTCTCTCACTGCCCCTCTCTCTTTAAAAAAAGAAAAAGATTTATGTAAATATATTTTGCTCAAGAGATAGGTAAAATTCTTTGAATTTAGGCATGGTGGTGCACACCTATATTCCCTGTGACTCAGGAGGCTAAGGAGAGATGATTCAACTTCAAGGCCAGTCTCGGCAAATTATCGAGACCCTGTCTGGACATTAAAAAAGAAATTAAAAGGGCTGGGAATATATCAGTGGTAAAACTCTGAGTTAAATTCCCAGCACTGAAAAAAAAAAAAAAAAAAGAAAAGAAGAGCAAGCATAATGGTATGAACCACTTTTTTGAAGCACATAACAGGTCTCTTCATTTACGTAAGAGAAATGATAACTTTATGAAGTTGATATATCTGTTTCTAACTGAGATTGAGAGAATGACAGATAATATCGACCTCCTAAAAGTGAGAACAAAGTCTCATTTTTCTCCAAACAAGAACTTAATATGACATTTTGATTTGCCTGCTGGTTTTTGGTACTAAAGTGGACTAGGGAATAGCCTGGTCTACTCTAGTTGAGGAATAGCTATCAGGTCTTCTTGGTGGTTTTTGTCTCCTTTAGCAAAAAAATGGGTATGTGATCATGAAAATGGGTACACTCATTCTATTTCCTGTAACTCTTTCAGTGGTGCAGGTGCAGCAACTTACATTTGTGACAAAGGGAAGAATCCAAAGCTGTGGAGTTTATAGAAAAATAAATGTAAATGGCCCTGAACATGTGAAGAGAATATGCTAATGCCATGCAAATGAAAACTTATTATATTCTACTTCATATGCAAAAATATACAGGCTTAGCAGTTCATTCTGTGACTGAGACCTGGAAACAGTCACTACTGCTCATTGCTATTATGATAGCAAAATGGTGTAATGCATATAGCAGGGACACTGGCAATGTCTAAAAAACCGTGTGCATCCATTTATCTTTTATGCAAATTATTCTTTTTTGTTCCTTGCCCTACCTTCCATCCATTCTTCCCCTTCTCTCTACTGCTGTGAGCAATGAGAACCTAATAACTCTTTTGAAGGCCTTACTCAGGTTTCCTTATGGCTGCTTCAAACCACTACAATAAATATGTGTGTCTTTTTTTAAACAGATTGATGGGGTCATGGAGAAGTCTATACTTACTAGAAGCTTCTCTGTGTACACAAGGCTGTGCCCTACACAGTTACTCCATGATATTAAAATAGTAGTTTTCAGACTATGCCTAACCCTGAGTTACTCCATTTTGAAAACCAATAGTTTGCCATGAGTTACTTCTTTTGAGTGTAAATGCTAAGGTAGAATGACTCTATACCTTGTTTATACAAGTAAACAACCACCATCTGCTTAACACAACCTGATAAGGCACAAACTGATAAATATATTGTGTTAAAAAAAGAACCAACTGTGAACTTACTGAATTAATCAGAACCATGTAGATATGTTGGTATTCCAAGCTCATATAAAATCCAGGCCTATGAGCTTATCAGACACATCAGACCACCAAAGAAGCAACTGTGTGTGTGTCACCAGAGATCCATAAAAGAAGGAGGACTCCAAGATTGAACTGGAGGCATCCTGATGCCATCAGCTGGTCTCCTGTCATGAGCTTTATCCAAGAAAAACACCACAGTGACAAACCTTCAAATCTCTGTCCTTGGGTTTAGCTTAGCATAGCACAGTTTCTCCTGTCCTTGTCAACCATACATGGCCTATTCTAAGCTGACACTCTGAAACCACCAGCCATCTGGACTCTGGCCTAAAATAAGTTCCTGTGCCTTGACAGCTTTGTGCCCTGACCTGGTTCTTAGGCTAGTTTTGCTGGCTGGTTTCTAATCTTACTTGATCACCTACAGTGACTCTGAATTCATCCGTTCTCTGCTTTTGCTCTCATTTCAACTTCTTGAACTCCCGTAATTGCCTTATGTCTTTCTTAGTCTTTATATAACCCACATATGTATAATTTTGCAAGGTAAGAAGCACAACTAGAGTGTTATAGACATTAGTATTTAAGATTGGAATAAAAGAACCTGTGGCTGGGTGTGGTGGTACATACCTGTAATCCCAGCAGCTCAGGAGGCTGAGGCAGGAAGATTGCAAGCTACAAGCTCAAGAGTAGCCTCGGCAAATTAGCAAGATCCTATTTCAAAAATACAGAATAAAAAAGGCTAAGGATGTGACTTTTTGGTTAAGCACCCCTGGGTTCAATCCCTGGTACAAAAAAAAAAAAAAAAGAACCTGTGATAGCTGCCTATGACTATTGGGTGATCCATGAGTACTTGGTGAGCTACAATCTCTGACTCTCTGACAGTGGCATAGACTGTGAATTTATTGTTCTTAAAAAAATATGACATTGTAGAAAAAACACAAATGTGTTTTGTCTATGTAAATGGCATAACCTTGAGAAACTGGTATTCCAAGGGACACAATCTGATACACAATGATGTGGGGAAAGGGTGTCTTGAACAGTGTTTGTTTGTTTGTTTGTCTTTATGTAGTGTAGGGGTGAACAAAAATTTCCCCTCTGAAGGTTCCCTGTAATGAGAAAAGATATATAAATTTGTTAATGTGAAAAAAAGAAAATATCACAGCATGGAGGAAAATCACAGGAATGTGATCATCCCTAAGCCTAACATGATTAAGAGACAATCCTTTTGCTGGAGGGGATGGGGATGATTCAATATTGACAATTTTTAGGGAATAGCTAATGATTTTTAGGGTAACTCAACGGAGTTGGAGAATATATGATGGGCCTGGGACAAAGTCTGTTGGTCCACAAAGAAGACAATGAATTATAAGTGATTCTGTATGGCATTGAAATAGAGGACAATGGTAATGGTGTGTGACAAAATTCTATCCAGGTGTGTTGACAGACTTGTGTTTCTTCCTACAATATGAGTTTAGTCCTTTCTAGTTAATGAAATTTTAGTAAGACTGAAAGCAATTGTGCGCCTCTTTGGCAGATCTGGTCAGATTTACAGAGGAACTTTGTAGAAAGCCTTTTCCTACACAGGGAGGAGGAAAAACAAGGGAAAGTCAGAAGGATCTTGATTCTGAGACGGGTTCTATGACATCTCAGCATACCAAAGTGTGAGTCCCTGTGGCATCATTTCCTGTGACCCCAACATAGAGTGTGCTGCAGTGGACCTTGTCCTTCAGTCCAGAAGCTTTGATTTCAGCTGGACTCTCAGCCCTATTGACTGTATCATTGTGAGTGACATTGTAAGACTGTGGACCTTAGTTGACTCATGTATGAAGTGAGAAGGCTGGACTGATTACCAAGTCCCTTTCCAGCACAAGCATGTTTAAGTCTGTGAAATTTGTGGAATGCTCCATGAGTGATGTGGAATGGACTCATTTATTGTCACTAAAAACAGTGGCCTTTAATTTTATAGAGAACAATTTAGTTAAGATTTTTAAAATATTCTGAATGTAAGGAAGACAGGACTTTGATGAAAATATCTTTTAACAACAATACAACAATATCCAATAAATGGGATGATACAGTTTACAAAGCTCTTTCACCTGAATGTGTCACATTTGACACAGGTGGAGATTATTAGTGTTTGCATTTTTAAAAAGTGAAGCTTCAGGCTGGAGCGGTGGCTCAGCAGTTTCGGCGCTTGCCTGGCAAGCACAAGGACCCGGGTTCAAACCCCAGCACCACGTACACAACTAAGTGTTGGAGCAACGAAGGCCATGTGAAAAACTAAATAAAATTGTTTCTCTCTTTCTCTGTCTCTCTCACTGTCCCTCTCTCTAAAAAAATATAAATAAATAAAATTTAAAAAAAAAGTGAAGCTTCAGTGAGATTAAATGACTTGCCTAGGAACAAAAGCCAAGATATAACTGAGCTGATCTTCCAGTCCTTTACTTTGACCTCCAAAACCCAGATTCTTCAAGTTTACCACACAAACTTCAGTTTATGCAGTGAAGGACACCTGCTGATCTGACTACAAGTTATCCGTTTAGCACTGTTGCATATAGACCTTTCTGAAGGCAGAGGATGATCTTTTGGTTGAAGACCTGATAGTTCTTAAGAATGTTCTTTTGCTTCTGTTCTGAGTAACAAATGTAAATCATATTGTTGATTTATAATCATTTATATAATAACTCAACTCCTTAATAAAAAAAAATAGAAAAGAGTGTCCTTTTGCACTCTCTAGTTCCTGATTGTCATGTCTTTGACTGCTTTCTTCTGCCACATCCTTCCATCATGATGGTCTGCCTCAACTCAGGTCCAAAGTTATGATGTTGACTGATCATGAACTGAACTTATGAAACCATGAGCCAAAATAAACTCTTCCTCTTTTAAGTAGTCCTTGTCAAGTATTTTGGTCACAGAAATGAAAAACTGACTAAAATAAATTGATATTAAGAAGTGGCATCTTTGCTGTGACCAACCTGAAAATATGGTTCAGAAGTTTTTGAAGTTTATGGGAGGAATTTTGAAAAATTTACAGAAGCATTCTGGAAAAATTTTAGAATGTTATAAGTGGAGTTTAATGAGAAATATTGGTAGGAACTCAGAAGGCCAGGATATCTTTTAAACTGTGGAACATAAATACTGGATTCATAAGGTTTCACAGGAGAAGGAGGACTCCCATGGAAATTGTACAGAGGCCATTTGTGTTACATTCTGGCAAAAAGAAAAAAAAAAGAAAGTTGTCTATATTTTGCCCATGTCTTGATATTTTCTGTGAGATTGAATTTAAAGGTGATGGACTAATTAATCTGGTTGAGGAAATTTCAAGGCAGCACAGCATTCAGATGATGGCATAGATATTACTGGCAGCTTTTAACTAAGTTCGTTATGATAATCAGGAGCAGGAAGCAAAGAAGAAAGACCTGAAACACTTGCAGTTTAATCAGAGACATGAAAGTAAAACTAGGGCTAAGGAAAATGTGGTTGGTTGAAGAGATTACAGCCATGAAAGAGATGACAGGTACGTTACCAAGAAAACTTGGAAAGATAGCCTGAGGGCATGTCAGGAACTGACAAGATCACATACATCTCAGGCTCAAGAGTGTAAAGGTAATAGTTTCTTTGAGAAGAGACCAGGTGAGTACCTTGTACAGAGGGCCTAGGAAGTTGTTTCACTATGCTCAGCCACTGAGGCACTTAGAGGCTGGTGCTGCCATGGCCCTACCTAAGAGGCAGCAAACCTGGGCATCAATCAAATCGAGTTGTTACTGCAGGATGCAGAATGCTGGAGTTGGAAGGTCACAAAGGCTTCCACTGAGATTTCAAAGGAAGGCTTGGGAGACCAGACAAGGTGCAGGGTTGGAACCCCTGAAGGCCGCCATTGAAAGAGCAATGTGTAAAGATGTGAGAAGGATGTCAAAGCTGCAGAGGTGATCTATGATATTAAGAGACACCAGTAACATGGGATATCTGCCAAGAAAAGCAGCAGAAATCGAGCAGAGACAAGCCTAGAGAGGTCATGGAATACATCCAGGAATACCATAGGGACAGTTACGCAGCCCTTTGGAAAGAGCATTCCAGTGCCTTGTGACCCAGATGTAGGTTGTGGATCCTACAGAGCTTGTTTGTCCAATTGAATTTTGGTCTTGCTTTGGATCTATTTCCATTCTATAATGAATGGTTCTCCCTTATAGAATGGAAATGTTTACTCTTTGTCATTATATGTGGGATCATTGTAACTTGCCTTTGATCCTTACAGAGGAAAATATCCAAGAGTTGTCTTGAGTCTCAGATGAGATTTTAGACTTGGACTTTTAAGTAATGCTGGAACTGTTAAGACTTTGGGGGTTCTTGGCAATGAACTAAATGTATTTTGCATTGTGAGATAGGTATGAGCTTTCAGGGACCAGGAGCAGAGCATTATGGTTTTGATATGAGATGTACCCAGCAGCGCATGTGTGAGACAACGCAAGAATTTTCAGAGGTAAAATGATTAAATTATGAGAGCTGTGAACTAATCAGTGGATTAATCCACCAATATGGATTAATTGTGCAGTAACCCTTGGCAGGTAGGATGTGACTGGAGGAAGCAGGTCACTGAGGGTATACCTTAAATTGTTGTGTCTTGATTCTGTTCTCGTTTGTTTTGAGTTCATTCTCTAGCAAATTCTTTCCATTGGTGGCAAAAAATGGCCACCGATATCTCCAGGCTTGCATTCTACCAGTTCATCAACCCTCGCAAAAAAAAAGTTCACACCGATTAGCCCCAACAGAGTCAAATGTCCATCCTTAGAGTAGGTATGGGGTTTTTCCATCTTCACTGTGACTACTAATAATGAGGAGTTAGTGCATCAAGAAGGGGAAATTTGAGTCTGGTACATCAAAGACAATAGTTGTCTTTAGCTCGGTTCTTGCAAATGAACCAAAAGTTCCACAAAATATGTTGGAAAGGGGCTTCAGGGCCTAATACTCTTAGCTAATTAGACAATCTTTCCACTCCCAAATCTTACTAGGGAGATAACAATGCAGTTGCATATTTATGACTGGCACTTATTCATAACATTGGATGGTACTAAATTCAAGGGCTTTTCATGTTTACAAAGTACTCTATGTACATTATTTTATGTAAGCTTCACAACAGTCCTGAGACAAATACCATCAAACTTTGGGCCTGAAAGAGAAAGAAACCTGTGGGATTGTGAGTGGTAGGCTTTCAACTTGGACTTACCCTATAATCTTTCCTAAAAATGATATTTCAACCTTAACAATGGTATCAGAGGACCACAGGACTCACAGGGGGCTTGATCACTGTACCAGAGAACTGGGTACTGAAGGCAACTCCATTAGTGGAAGCAAATCAGCACACACAAGAGGGTTTGGCATGTTGTCTCTGTCTGCTTAATGGGAATAGGCAGGGGACCTGAGCCAATGTAACCACCCCAAAGGCTAGCTCAGCATGAGTCTGATAACAGGTGAAAATCTGGTTAGCTAAGCAGAGGGCAAAGTTGAGAGATTGTTCAGACAATGATGACAATTAGATGGAAGGGATTCAATCTGGAACTAAGAGTAATTTCATAAAGGAATGACAGAATTGCAGCAGAAGTTGCCACCAAAGAAGAGAAACTTCCCTTCTCCCTCAAAAAGATCTCAATCTGAAAATATGAGCAAACTCCATGTACCAGGCTTATAATTAGAAAAAAACAATATGCCTGGATATACTCTGACAGAATTTTAAAAATTCAATTATAAAGAATAAATTCTACAAACATCTATAAACAAATTTGTTATCCACAAATAAACAAAACTGTCAGACTGGTCTTCGTCTTCCATAACAACCAGTGTTAGAGGGTATCCCAGCCTGGTTCCTCCCCCAAATTGAGCCTGAGAGTTTTAGTCAGCTTTTCCATCGCTGTGAGTAAAAAACCTGACAAGAGCAATTTTAGAGGAGGAGGAGGAGAAGTTTATTTGTGGGCTCACAGTTTCAGAGATCTCAGTCCATAGAAGGTCAGCTCCATTCCCTGGGGCTCAAAGTGAAGCTGAACATCATGGCAGAAGAGTATGGCAGAGAGAGACAGCTTACATGATGATCAGGAAACTGAGAGAGCGAGCTCCATTTGAAAGATACAAAATATGTATCTCGAAGGCCCCAGGGACCCTCCTCCTCCAACCACATCCTACCTGCCTTCAGTTACCACCCAGTCCATCCCTATCATGGGATTAATTGACTGATTGGGTTAAGGCTGTTATAAGCTATCATCTTACTACTAAGTCTTCTTACATTGTCCCGCACATGAATTTTTGAGGGACACCTCACATCCAGACCGTAACACTGAGACAAGGACTTGTATGCTGGCAGATGAAATGGGAAATTGATTCCAGAGAATAAGACTGGGACTCTGAAAAGTGGTGAAATAATGAAGGAAGAAAAGCTGTCACAATGCTGCATTATTGAGCTGGTTTGTGCTGTGGACAACTGGGGCTTGAGGCTACTGCAAACTTCTAAGGATATCAATAGAAGTGAGATTGGGAAACAAAGTCAGGCAGTCAGTGTAGATAGATGATGAGAGTTTATAAGAAGGAAATTGGCCAACAGAGGCTCAGAAACAGACATCTGCTAACAAAGGTACTTATTGAGACAGATCCAAGAATCTGGGACGGAAGAGAACATTTATCCACCAGCAATCCCCATTCATCAGCATTGCCTGTTGGGTATTGAGTGTGGCTGAACTCCCTCAGGGCTCCCCTCCCATTGCTAGTGTTTGAGAAGTCTCAGGGCAGACAGGAGGAGAACTCCCACCTACCACCGGCCAACATGTCAGACAAAGGCTGGTGTGAAAGGTAGACATAAAAAGTATCTGATAGAGAAGGCAATAGAAGTGGAGTGGAAGAAAGAGGGTGTAGGCCAAGAATTTCCCAGCATATTGTTATTTGATTACAGCTGTAAGAGAAAGGCGTGTGGTCAGGGGTAGTGCCTATAATCCCAGCAACTCAAGGAGGCTGAGGCAAGAGGATTGGAAGTTCAAGACCAGTCTTAGCAACTTAGTGAGACCCTGTCTCAAAATTAAAAGTTAAAAAGTCTTTAAAAAAAAAAAGTTAAAAAGGGCTGGGGATGTGGCTCAGTTGTTAAGTGTTCCTGGGTTCAAATACCAGTACCAAAAAAAGAAAAAAAGAAAAGAAAGGCATGTGTGGTAGATCCATCCCACTTTTGTGCTCAAGAACACCACCTGCCCTGGATGATTCCCTCCAGCATACAAGCAGACTACCGTTTCTTTTGCTGTTTTTAATTGAAATATAATTGATATAGCATAAAATTCACCTTCTTAAAGAATGTAACTCAGAGAATACAATCAGAAGCAGTGTGGTAGATGGCTAAGCTAATAATAACCTCAATATGTATGAATTTTTACCTGAACAGCGGGAATCTTGCCTAGGATGCTGGGAGACTAGGGAGGGAGGAAGGGAGGGGAGGAAGGAATAGGAAGGATATCAAGGAGACTGGAGGGAGGGAATATGGGGGAATCAACTCTGAGGGGGAACCTTTGACTCCAATGAGAAATCCAATTAAGAGGGGGAAACATGGTACCATGGGGAACCAAGTGGGGAAACCATGGAATGGCATCAGTCTTGCTAACTATGTCATACATTTGTTCTTGATTGTTTGATAATGATTCCCTCTTAATTCTAAGACCATCTTTAGCAAATAAAAAAAGAAATATAACTCAGTTTTTAAAAATGTATTACCAAAGTTGTGCCACCATCATCACTATTGAATTCCAATACATTTTCACCACCTCCAAAAGGAACTCTGTACCTCAAGTAGCACAGACTTTCTTTCATTTTTAAATTTTAAAATGCTGTTTATTTCTCTCACAGTTATGGTTTGGATCTGGAAAGTCCACTTAAGATTCCTGTGTCAAAGTCTTTGTCCCCAAGGCAGCAACGTTCAGAGGTGGAGATTTTAGGAAATGATTGGCTCATGAGGGCTCTGGCCTCATCAGTAGTTTAGTCCATTGATAGCTTCATAATTTGAATGGACTATTGGAGGTTGTGGAAACTTTAGGAGGAAGGGCCTAGCTGAAGGGAGTTGGTCTTTGGGAATGTGCGCTTTGGAACCATATCCGGTCCCTGGTCTCATCCCCTTTCTTTGCTTCCTGACTGCCATAAAATGAGCATCTTTCCTCTGCATACCCTTCCACCACGATATTTTTGCCCTGCAACAGACCTAAAAGCAATGGATCCAGCTGATTGTGGACTAAAACCTATGAAACTGAAAGCCAAAATAAACCTTTCCTCCTTAACGTTGATTTCCTCAGGTATTTTGTCACAGCAGCAGAAAGCTAAGTAACACTGACAAAATGGAATTTGTTTTATTTACCAAAACTCTTCAGCTTTTAGGACCATGCCTTATGTATAGTAGATACTATATATTTGTTGAATAAATTGATAAATTGTCCAAATATTATAAAGATGGATTTAGAAAATATACCACTGATATACATTTCCTAAATAACTACTCAAGTTTGTAGGGGGGGAAACTGCAACAGGTGAAACCCAGGGTGGTCATCCATGTTTTGGCATTACCCCTGGATAACTATGTATATATACATTGGTCATTGATGGTTTGATAATGTTTCCCTCTCATTTGTATCTCTATATAATCAATAAAAAAAAATAACTACTCAAATATCTGTGGCCAAATAATGAAAAAAGTAAATCATAAACATTTAAGTAAAAAAAATGATGCTAAAATGGTTAGACCTTACATACTGAAAGTAGGAGATGATTGTCTTATATTTAAAAATTGGAAAGAGGGGCTAGAGCGGTGGCTCAGCGGTTACAGAGCTTGTCTGGCATGCACAAACCCCAGCACCACATACACAATGAAGTCTCAGAGCAACAAAAGCCACATGATAAACTAAATAAAATTGATTCTTTGTTTCACTCTCTCTCTCACTGTCCCTCTCTCTTTAAAATAAATAAATAAATGAATGAATAAAAATTGGAAATAAATGCAAACAGAATAATCTATTTTGGAAGAAGGGTCATATTTGGGATAAAATATTATGCAACATATATAACTTTAGGTAACATATAACATAAGGTGCATAAAATTATTATATGCCATTATATATGCATAGAAAATTATTGAAAAATATCAAAGGAATTTGTGACAATGAGGTACAATTAAAAGGATATATAAAGAGAAGAAGGCTTTAACTCTCTAGACTCTTCTGCATTTTTCAAATTTGTTTTTTCAATTGTTCAGTAGAAAATTTATAATAGAAATTTAACAAATTAATAGGAAGACCAAGAATGACTAATATGACTAAAATTGATGTAGAAGTTTTAGGACATTAAAACAAAGCAAAATAAACAAATAAACAAACAAAAAAAACCCTATAAGTAACTGACCCAGGTGTGGTGGTTCATACCTGTAGTCCCAGCAACTTGAGCTGAGATGGGATTCCACGTTCAAGGACAGCCTTAGCAACCTTGTGAGATCCTACCTCAAAAATTTAAAAAAAGGCCTGGTGAGGTAGCTCAGTGGTAAAGCATTCCTGGGTTCAATGCTATATATATATATATATATATATATATATATATATATATATATATATCATTGTCTAATCAAAAACCCAAAGAGAATCATCTGAAAAACTTCTAGAATCAAATATTTGGCAACATTGCCCATACAAAACATATTTACACATACAACAATAGCTTTCTTGTCTGGCAAAGAAAATATAATTATGTGATGGAATAATTGTAATAACTTAGAAGAATGTGTGCAACTTAAAAAATAAACAGAACTTTTCTTGCAGGATCTCCAATTATTTTTATTTGCCCAGCATTCATTTCTGCTAGCATTTAATGACTTTCTTGGCATCCATCCACTCTTTTTTCTTCTAATAAAGTCGGTCAGATTTAGGGGAGCACGTGCTCCAGGAGGGCTCAGTTGAATTAGTTCCCCTGGCATTTGGGTTCTGATTGGGTTGCACAAAGCTGGAAAATTGAAACCCATGCACCTCAGAGGTGTTGTCCTGCAGATCATCTTGTTCCTGCCACACAGAACTCTGGGGCTACAGAGGTTACAGACATCTCTGTCTGATTGTCAGCTTTTCTTTGACTCCAGGACTGAGCAGTTTCTTCTTTGCCTGTCAGACAGAGACAGTATCTTGGCTGTAAAGAACCATTACTGATCACTATTGTAAAGTTGTCTATTTTACTCAATCCATTTAAAGTTTCATACAATTGCAATCCAAGTTCTGATAAAATCAATAGTGCAGAGACAAAATCTATATAATCTAAAAGGACTTGATATATGATAAAGTTATGTACCATGAATAAAAAGGAAAAAAACCCAGGATATAATAGAAAAATCGACAGTTTGGGGGTGGAAATTCATTTATTTCTCATACTTAAAATCTTATGTTAAAGTAAATAAATAAAAATAAATCCAAAGTAAATTAAAGTATCAAGTTTTATAAGGAGGAAATATACAGGGAAACTACATGAATGTTGAAAAGTTATAGTTGCTTCTCTGATTTCTGATGATAGGCTTCATAAGCATAAATGAATAGAATAAATACACCAGAAATACATTAAACAAGAAGAGAGATCAATGTAGCAGAGGAAGTGGACTGAGGGAGAGGGAGGCGGGGGAAAGGGAAGAAGGGTAGAGTGAATCCGACCTAACTTTCCTGTGTACATACAAGAATGTGCCTCAGTGAGTCTCACCCCCATGTGTATCTACAAGGCACTAATTTCAAAACGGCTATAAAGAAGTATCAGAAAGATCAACAGAGTAGAGGGAAGGGAACAGGGGGAAGAAAAGGGAAGAACTAGAGACTGAATTAGAGCAAATATGTCAAAATAACCCTAATATTATGTGTAGCTAATAGGAACTAATTAAAAATAGATTTATCATCATAAATATTAAAATGTCTTATTTATCTAAAACAGTTAAAAAAAAAAAAAGACCAAGCTCGAGTTACCTAAGTACCACTCCTGCCTATTTCCAGTTCTTCTCCTTGCATTGCAAATGATAAGAAATGAAGAAGGACTTGCCTGTGAAGACAGAGGAAGGGGATGGCAGGGATCAAAGTTTAAAGTAGTGGAGTTAGCCTCAGCAACTCAGCGAGGCCCTAAGCAACTCAGTAAGACCCCATCTCAAAATAAAAAATAAAAAGATCTGGGGATGTGCTCAGTGATAAAATGCCCCTGGGTTCAATCCCAGGTACAAAAAAAAATTGATAAAAATAATAACAATAAAACATAGACAACTGTTTAAATAAAAATCTTAGTAAAAGGGCTGGAGTGGTGGTTTAGTGGTTTGAGTGCTTGCCTGGCATGTGTGAGGACCTGGGTTCAAACTCCTGCACCACATATACAACCAAGTGTTGGGGAAACAAAAGTCAGATGAAAAAAAATAAAATTGATTTTCTCTTCTCTCTTCCTCTGTCCGCCCCTTTAAAAAAAAAGTAGTAATAATAGTAATAAAAATAAGTAAAAGTGCAATATGACTTCCTAGAGTGTTTTTTATATTTTTTTATTTTTATGCTTGATTTTCTTTTTCTTTTCCTGTTTTCTTCCTCCTCCTCCTCCTCCTCCTCCCCCTCCTCCTCCTCCTGTTCTTCTTCTTTTTTTAGCTGTTCTGGAGATTGAACCTATGGGCTCATTCATGCTAGGCAAGTGCTCTGTCGCTGAGTTACATACCCAACTCACAGCAACTCCTGACTGCTTTTAAAATTTTGGGACAGGGTCTCACCAAGTTGACCAGGCTGGCCCTGAACTTGCGATCCTTACTGAGTACCTAGAATTATAGGTGGCATCATGGTACCTGCTTGAGGTTTGTTTGTTTCTTTTTTCCAGTTGTTTTGTTTTTGTTTTCTCTTTTGGTTTATTTATTTTAGTGAACTTTTTATCCTGGAAAAATCTCAGACCTCAGAAAAATTACAAGAATGTTACCATGACCTTGTATTGCCACATTTGCACATCTTTCTGGTTATGGCTTATATAATTATAATAAACCACTCACTACAAGCAAAATTTTTTATTCTTCTCATCATTTTTCCTGAACCAACAGAGAGTGGGTTGCAGTAGGGTTATATAACCTTTCATCCCTAAACACTTCATTGCATATCTCCCGAGAATAAGGGTAGTCTTATATAACCTTTGTGCATTGAACACATTCACAAATTTTAACATGAATACAATACTAACATACAGTCCAAGGTGAAATTTTGGCAGTTGTCCCAGTGATGTCATTTATAAAAGCAACTCTTTTCTCCAAGACCCAATCTAGAATCACACATTCAGGTTGTTTGTTGTGCTTCTTTAGTTTCAGTCATCTAGAAGTTTCTTTACCTTTCATGACAAAGACATTCTACTCGTTATTTTGTTGCAGAAATCTCATAGGTTCTGAAAATTTTTATTGGGAAGAGCATTAACACAGGGTCAAAACATTGGGATTCTAACTCATGAATCACCATGAAATTAATGGTGAGTCATTTACCTTCTCCAAATTTGTTTTCTCCGGTGCTCTCTCTCTTCTGGCTTGAGCAGAATCCTGCAATAAAGAGCCCAGTTCCTAAGGGAAGAAAATATTTTTCTCATCTCAAAAATGAAGATAAGCTGGGCATGGTGGTACATGACTATACTCTCAGCAACTCAGGAGGCTGAGGCAGGAGGATTACAAGCTTGAGGCCAGTCTCAGAAACTTGGTGAGAGCCTGCCTCAAAATAAAAGATAAAGAGGGTATGGATGCAGCTCACTGGTAAAGAGCCCTGAGTTCTATCTCCCAGTATAAAATTTAAAAAAGAAAAAGAAAAGAGAAAAGAAAAATTGATAAAGATAATGTTGCTTGTTCTTTGGAAAATAACATGAGAAATTGATATGAAATTGTTTTCAAAATGAAAAGCATTAGTCTTAGGTGTGAATCAATGCAACGGATTTGCAACTGTCACCATCAGTACATGCTCTTTTTCAAATACCATCTCCATCTTCCCTTGCTTCTCCTCCCTCTCTCTTCTTTCTTTCTACACACACACACACACACACACACACACACACACACACACACGGTCTCACTACTAGTATTCCTAGTATGTAACACAACAACATAATACCAACATTTAATTATTGAGAGGAAAAAATAACACGTGGAAAATTTCTCATTGTTGATGGCTGAACCATTAGAGACATATTGCCTAGAGCTTATTTGGTGGCTTTGTTCTGAGGAGTGGTAGATGTAAGATATAAAACCATAAGTGACAGAGGACCTTAGAAAAATTCTAGGTCAGAGGGTTCATGTGCCAGAGGTGGCAACTTGCTCAGGCCACACAGTTAATTGAGTCAAGACTTGAGACACAGATTTTGGCTCATGATTCATTTGACCTCACATGACCTAAGTTTACCCAGGACCCAGGGAGTCAGTCTATTCATTAGAAGAATGTAGGCTACAGGGCCCATTTGTTCATTTCCCACTCACCTCGGGGCATCTGAAGGAAGGGGCCGTTGAGGAGGTAGAGATGGATTTGGTGCTTGTGACCTCAAGGCCCTCTGCTACCTCTCACAGAATGGGGGACATCACTGCTTTATTCACACAGGAAACCTTTTGGAAACAATTTCAAACTTGCAGAAAGATTGCAAAAATAAAAATAACACAAAGAACACACAAAGGCCTTTTACCCAGATTCACCTATAGATATTTAATCCCATTTGTCTTATTTGTGCACTCCTTTTTATATAAAATATTTATAAAATGATTTAAAAATTATTCTTTGAACAAGTATCATCGTAACCATCTGTTAGTGTTCAGTTCAGTGCATTGAGTACAGTCACAGTGCTGAGCTACCATTACCACCACCCATCCACAGAGATCTTCACCTTGCAAAATTAACAGTCTGTACCTATTAATACACACACCTGCTCACACACATGTTCATACACTCACTTTTTTTTTTTCTGTACTGGGGACAAAAACTAGAGGCCCTCAACCGCTGAGCCACATCCCCAGCCTTTTTGTATTTTATTTTGAGACAGGGTCTCACTAAGTCACTCAGGGCCTCACTAAGTTGCTGAAGCTGGCCTCCTGAGCCTCTGGGATTACAAGTGTGTGTCACCACGCCCAGAAAATTCACTCACTTTCATCTGAACTCTTGAACATAAATTATCTCAGCTTTCCCTCTAGATGCTTCAATGTATATTTCCTAAAAATGGGGATATTATCCTAAATATCACAGTTCAGCATAAGTCTGGTGGATTTATATTGATGCGATCTTTTCTTGTAATCTACTGTTCATCTTTCAGTTGACCTAATGATGCTCTTTCTAGCATTCTCCCATCTGGTACAGAAAGAAGTCTAGAAACAAGAGTTGCATTTCGTAGTCTTGTGTCTTTCACCCCTTTAATCTGGACTGTTTCCACAGCCTTTGTCTCCTGTGATGCTGACAATTTTAAAGGTTATAATCCCCCCTTTGGCAAAGCAGAACACTTACCTCTTATCATTTCCTGATGTTTTTCCTGCTGAGGTCAGGCTGTGTGCATTCTGCATAGGAACACCACTTAAGTGACAGGTTCTTCAGAGGGCTTTGCATCTGGAGGAAGTAACGTCCAGCTGCCCCTCGCTGGTGATGTCACATTTTATCACCTGGTCCAGGAGTCATCTTATTTTTCCACTCTAAGATTATTACTTTAGTTTTTATCCTTGCAACAGAAAGACTCTTTAAGATCATTCAAATATTTTATTTCTTATCCATTTTTCTCTCTAGATTTGGAATCAATTATTGTGTGACCCAGTTCCACTATGTTAGTTGCAAAATGATTATATTAACCTCCTGCCTTCCCCCACATTTACTAATCTGCCCTCAACGTTCTATGATCAGCAAGAGCCCTTCTTTCTTATTGTGTGTCGATCCAATTTATAAACTCATTGATTCTTAATTTTTCTGTGGTTTATAATTCATGATGTTGGTTTCAGAATGTTTCCGGTTTGCCAGAAGGTGGCACACTATGTCCTTGTGACTTGCTCCTTTCTTATGTTTATTTTTAACACTTTCTTAAACAAACTTTTAGGCTCATCTATATATATATCTTTTAGGCCCATTTCTAATCTATTCTGCCTCTGCTCTGATATAAAGTATCACAACTTCTTAGCTACATCTACAGACTAGGGAGGGTGGGGGGATCACAGTCCTGGAGGGAGAAGTCTTTGGGCCTTCCTATGACCTAAACAAAGGAGAGTGGATAAATAAAGCAACAAACTGCAAGCAGGTTTGTTATTATGAGAAAATCCAGGCTACAGACCTAAATAATCCTGTCCCTGTCAACAGAATTGAATAGTACCTTGAGGCTTGGCCTCTGGGGTCAGATGGCCTGGATTCAGATTTCAGCTCTGTCATTTGTAAGTTCTTAGCCAAAGACTTAGCTTCTTCCTCTAAGTTATTGCATTAACATCACAAAGTAACACAAGAATTGCACTAAATAACCCATGTAGGTGCTGAGAAGAATCTGTAGCACACAGTAATTTCTCAATAAATCACAATTATTATTATCTATTATGTTTGCTGAATTCTTGTTCATTTTCATTTTTCTTGTTTTAAGTGAATGAAAAAAATCAACACCATTTTTGCAAGTTGAAAATCATTCTTGCAAACGGATTAATTCTTGCAGCTATATGTGAAGCTGAAAAGACTATCTGGTGACATAATTTTTATTTAGAGGCATGATAGAAAGATTTCTTAAAAATTATATCAAGTATTAAACAGCCCTAAAAGACATTCAGAAAGCAATAGTGAGAACGTTCACTAGGGGGTGCTATTATAACAAATTATGTGATGCTCCTTTTAAAAATACTTCACAGTTATTGATGTCTCGCTCCTATGAAGTATAAATTGATACTATGTTGTACTTTCATGTATACTGTAAGTATGACACCTGACTATCTTAAAAAGTAAATGTTAATGTACTTTGGAGAGAACGAATATTTATTTACTGAAGTTTGGAAGTTGCTCATTCTGTTTTGGCCAGAGGATTTCCTAGAAATTTAAGAGCTTAATAATCAGTAGAGTATATACATAGTTGAATAAAGTTTATTAAACACATTATTGAAATGAAAACAAATCATTTAAAATAGTTGACAGCATTCTCTGAGATAACTGCAGAAGATCAAATAAAGGCAAATGCAATTTAAAAGTAGTTCCCCCAAGTACCGCCCCTCCAGAAAGAAGGGAAACTTTGAGTGGAAAAGCAGCAGCGTTGAATCAGATGTAATCTGGCAATTTTGGACTCAGTGTGGCACAGAGTAGAGGAGAAGATCCGGTCTAGTAGTAGGCTGGTCTGGGTGTGGGGACTTCCTTTCATGCTGTTTGGTCCCTGGCAATTCACACAGCTTATGCTGGTGCACTTCTAAAATAAAGGAGTTGGAACTCTAATGCTCCTTTGGGTTCTGACACTCCAATGTTGACAGTAAAAAGCATTAAATTGGCTGGGCACGGTGGTGCATGCCTGTAATCCCAGCAACTCCAGAGGCTGAGGCAGAAGGATCGCAAGTTCAAAGCCACCCTCAGCAACTTAGTGAGGTCCTAAGCAAGTTAGTGAAACCCTGTCTCAAAATATAATAAAAAGGGCTGGGAATGTGGCTTAGTGGTTAAGAGTCCCTGGGTATTTAATCCCTGGTTAAAAAAAAAAGCTTTCAGTTGGTGTAATAAGATGGCCATTTGTTTAACATCTTAACATCATCAGTGTTAAAGTGTTAAGGGCAAATAGATATTTCTTGTCTTGCTACACTCAAGTCTCTCCTAACACCCAGAATCAGGGTACCATTTGTATAAGTGAAACTTTCTAACATATCACTCATTGTTTTTGCTTGTTTGAATTTCGGCAAGAGAATGATTTCTTAGAAATGGACTGAACTGCGTGTGAGAGAACCGTGGACAGAGAAGGATGGGGTGTTAAAAATGTGAGAAGAAACTTGATCAGCGGGTCTGGAGGCTGACGCAGAAGAATTGCAGATTCAAAGCCAGCCTCGGCAACTTAGCAAGACCCTAAGCAATTAACTGAAATGGTCTTAAATAAATAAATAAAAAGGCTGGAGATGTGGCTGAGGGGTTAAGTGCCTCTGGGTTCCATCCTGGTACCAAAAAAGAAAAAAAAAGAAAGAAAGAAAGAAAAAAGAAACTTGGTGCTGTTATCACTCCAGACACATGGAAAGATAGCACAAGGAATATTCCACTCCAGAAAGTGGAGTGAAAATAAAAATTTGACTTCAAAAACAAAGCAAGATTTGATCCATATGGAAAGAATAAGTTCTTCACTTGAAGAATGTGTTAAAGTTCTGTGCACTACCTGAGTTCTCATTATTGGGGGCTGTGCCTGGAAAGGGGGCATCTGTGCCACATGTGGAAAAAAGGTTTTGGATACCCAATACCCAATCTGCAAGCAAATGTCTGTGTTGATGTCTTTTTTTTTTTTTTGCATTCATTCAACAAAGTGATACATAAAGGAAAGAATGATTGCCACATAATCATGATCACAAGCATAATGACAGAGCAAGCCAAGGCTGATGCCAGTTAATGATTTCCCCCTTTTGGGTACCCCCTGATCCCATGTTTTCCCTACTTTACCCCTGTGTTACTTGGGCTTCTCATGGAAGCCAAAGGTTCCCCACTAGGTTGATAACCCCTCTACTCCCTCCCTCCAACTGCCTTGATAACCCTCTTATTCCCACCTCCCTCCCTGCCCCTATCCCTTCATCCCCCACCGTCATAGGCACGGTTCCCCCTGTTCATGTATAAATTCATCCATGTTGAGTTTATTATTAGCTTAGCCTACTTTCAGTCTATTTCTGATTGTATTCCAGCTTCCACATATGAAAGAAAACATTCGCCCTTGAGTCTCTGGGTTTGGGATATTTCACTCATAATTTTTTCCATCTCCATCCATTTTGCTGCAAATACCATGATATTGTTATTGTTCTCTCTAATAGCAGAGTACAATTCATATATATATATACCACAGTTTTTGAATTTACTTGTCCAGTGAGGGGGGGGATCTGGGTTGGTTCCATAGTCTAGCTATAGTAAATTGAGCTGCTATAAACATTGATGAAGCCGTATCTCTATAATATGCCAATTCTAGCTCTTTGGGGAAAATACCCAGGAGTGGGATAGCTGGGTCATAAGGTGGTTCCAGCTCTAGTTTTTTGAGGAGTCTCCACACTGCTTTCCAGAGTGGCTATACCAGTTTACAGTTCCACCAACAGTGTGACAGTGTTCCTCTCTTCCCACAACCCCTCCAGCGTCTGTCATAATTTGTATTCTTCATTTTTGCCACTCTGACAGGAGTGAGGTAGAATCTCAGTGAAGTTTTGATTTGCATTTCTCTGATTGCTAGTGATGTAGAGCATTTTCTCATATATTAATGGGCTTTTTGGACTTCCTCCATTGGGAAATTTCTATCTAGCTCCCTAGCCCATTTATTGATTGGATTATTTGTGGTTTTGGTGTTCAATTTTTTGAGTTCTTTGTACATTCTGGGTATTAGCTCTCTATCCAAGGTGTAGCAGGCAAAGATTTTCTCCCATTCTGTGGGTTCTCTCTTGACATTCTTAAATACTGTAGCTGTGCAGAAGAAGCTTTCTAGTTTAATGACATCCCACTCATTTATTTTTTACTTTAATGTTTTACTATGGGAGTCCTGTTAAGGAAGGCAGTGCCGACACCTATGTCGTGGAGTGTTTATTTTTTCTTCAAGCAGTTGTATAGTTGCTGGTTTAATTTCCAGATCCTTGAACCATTTTGATTTGATTCTTGTGCAGGGTGAGAGGTAAGGATCCAATTTCAGTTATCTGGATATGGCTGTCCAGTTTGTCCAGCCCCATTTGTTGAATAGGCTGCCCTTCTTCCACACTACACTTTTTGCCCCCTTTTTCAAATATCAGATGGTTAAAGATTTGTGGGTTTGTCTCAGTATCTTCTATTCTGTTCCATTGGTCTTTATTTCTGTTATGATACCAATACCACTATACCCCTATAGTGTAATTTCAGGTCAGGAATTGTAACACTTTCTGCTTCCTCTTTCTTGGTTAGTAAATGTTTTGGCTATTCTAGGCCTTCTGTTACTCCATGTGAATTTGAGAATTGCTTTTTCTATATCCGTGAAGAATGTCATTGGTATCTTGATGGGGATTGCATTGAATCTGTATAAGGTTTTTGGTAGAATGGCCATTTTGATTCTGCCTAACCAAGAACATGAAATGTTCTTCCATCTATTGAGGTCTTCTGCAATTTCTTTTTTTCATTGTTCAATAGTTTTCATTTTAGAGGTCCTTTATATACTTTGTTAGATTGATGCCCAAATATTTTATTCTTTCTGAAGTAATTGTGAATGCGACAGAGTTCTTGATTTCTTCTTCAGTGGAATTGTTGCTGGAGTATAGAAAGCTAATGATTTATGAGTGTTGATTTTATAGTCAGCCACTTTGCTGAAATCATTGATAAGCTCTAAGAGTCTTGTGGTCGAGCTTATTGGGTCTTCTAGGTGTAGAATCATGTCATCAGCAAATAGAGACATCTTGACTTCCTCTTTTCCTATTCAAATTCCTTTGATTTCCTGCTCTTCTCTGATAGCTCTGGCTAGAGTTTCAAGGACTATATTGAATAAGAGTGGTGAAAGTGGACATCCTTGTCTTGTTCCTAAATTCAGTGGAAATGCTTTCAGTCTTTCTCCATTAAGCAAAAAGTTGGCTATGGGTCTGTCATAAATGGCTCTAACAAAATTAAAGTATCTTCCTTTGATCTCTATCTTCTCCAGAGTTTTGAACATAAATGGATGCTGAATTTTATCAAAAGTCTTTTCTGTGTCAATTGAGATGATTATATGATTTTTATTTTTAAATATGTTTAAGTGGTGAATTACATTTATTGATTTGCATATGTTGAACCAGTCCTGCTTTCCTGGAATGAAGCCCACTTGATCATGATGTATTATGTTTTTTATGTATTTTTGGATCCAGATATCTAGAATTTTATTAATGATTTTTGCGTCTATGTTCATCAGGGAAATTGGTCCATAGTTTTCTTTTCTTGATTTGTCTTTGTTGGGTTTTGGTATCAGTGTTACATTTGCTTCATAGAAAGGGTTTGGGAGTGCTCCAACACTTTCAATTTCATGGAAAAGCTTGTCGAGGATCAGTGTTAATTCTTCTGTGAAGGTCTGGTAGAATTCTGCTCTGAATCCATCAGGTCCTGGGCTTTTCTTTTTTGGAAGACCTTTGATAGCTGTTTCGATCTCACTACCTGAGATTGGTTGGTTTAGAATTTTAATGTCCTCCTGTGTTCATTTGGGAGTGTCGTATGTGGCAAGATATTTGTTCATTTCTTCCAGATTATCAAACTTGACAGAGTATAAATTTTCAAAATAAGTTCTGATGATCTTCTGTATTTTGTTGAGCCTGTGGTGATATCTATGTTTTCATGTTTGATTGTGCTGATTTGCTTCACTTCATTCTTCCTTTTGGTGAAGTTGGCAAGGGATCTGTCGATCTTATTTATTTTTTCAAAGAACCAATTCTTTGTTTTGTTGATAATTTGTATTTTTTTTGTTCTCAATTTCATTGATTTCAGTTCTGATCTTCATTATTTCCTGTATTCTATTAGGTTTGGGATTAGATTGTTCCTCTTTTTGTAGGGATTTGAGTTGAAGCATAAGACTAATTATTTGGGCTCTTTCCTAATTTTTGATGAAGGCTTTTAGTGCTATAAATTTACCTCTTAAGAATGCTTTCATACTATCCCACAGATTTTGATACATTGTTTCATCATTCTCATTTGTATCCAAGAACTTCTTGATTTCTGTTCTCATTACCTTTTTTATCCATTCTTCATTTAAGATGGTATTATTCAATTTACAAGTATTTGAGTAGTTTCTGTTGTTTTTCTTGCTGTTAATTGCTAAGATCATATCATTGTGGTCTGACAGGATACATGGGATTATATCAACTTTTTTGTATTTGTTAAGGTTAGCTTTCTGGACTAGGATGTGATCTATTTTGGAGAAGGATCCGTGAGCTGCTGAAAAGATGGTAATCTCAGCTGATTTGGGATGGAATATTCTGTAAATGTATGTTAAGTCCAGTTGATTAATAGAGTTGTTTAGATTAGAAATATCTTTGTTGATATTTTGCTTTGATGATCTGTCTATTATGATAATGATATATTAAAGTCTCCCAATATTATTGTGTTGAAATTGATGAGGGGTTTAATGTCCTTGAGAACTTTTTCCATATATTTTGGAGGGTTATAACTGGGAGCATAAATGTTAGCTCTCATTATGTCTTCTTGATGAATTGTTTCTTTTACTATGATATAGTGACCTTCTTTGTCCTTTCCAACTAGTTTTTGTTCAAAATTAACTTTATCAGGCATAAGGATCACCAACGCCAGCTTGCTTTTTCGGGCCATAAGCCTGATAGACATTTTGCCAACCTTTCACCTTCAATCTGTTTCTTTCTTTTTTTTTTTTTTAAGTTGACTACACATATATTTATTTACTCATATGGATCTTTTTCATTTCTTAAAAGATGTAGATGCCAAGGGATTGATTCCTATGTAATTCTATTTTTGCCTTTTTTTTTTCCTGTTTCTATTTTTGATTGTGAGGTGTGTCTCCTGTAGGCAGCATATTGTTGGATTTTTTTTTTTGATCTGGTAATCAGTGTCTTTTGACTGGGGCATTGAGTCCATTCACGTTCAGAGTTAGAATAGATATGGTAATCTACTGTTGCCCTGTTTTGTGCCATCTTGGATATCTCTTAGTGTATTTTGTGATTGTTGACTTTCTTCTATTTAAGGATTTCTGAAGTTGTTTGCATGTTCCTCTGAGTGAAGTATGTCCTTGAGAATTTTCTGTAGTGCAGGCTTTGTTTTCATGTAACTTGCTAGTTTGAATCTATTGTTGAAGTATTTAATTTCCCCATCACATTTAAAGCTGAGTATTACAGGATATATTATCTTTGGATTTCCCTTGCTGATTTTAGGATCCTTTCCTTTTTTTCCTATGTTATTCATTGTATAAATAATGTGTCTTGGTGAATTTCTCATTTAGTTAGGTCAGTTTGGTGTCCTATAGGCATCTTTAATTTTAATTTCTCGATCAATTCTGATGTGGGGAGAATTCTCCTTGGCAATTTACTTAGAAGGTTCCTAATGCCCCTTGTTTTTCAATGTTTTCTTCAATCTCAATTACTTTCAGGATATTTCTTCTCATCTCATCAAATACTACTAGGAAGCTCTGATCATGCACAGTAAGTTTCTTTTCTTGTCTGTCCTCCTTGAACTTAATGTTGGTGAGCTTATCTCATATCTGATATTCATTCTTCAAGAGCTGGGGTTCTATTTTCTACTGAGTTTACTCTGGTATTAGTTTCTTCCAATGAGCTTTTGATTTGGTTGACAATATTCTTCAATTCTATGAGCTCTGGTACATCTCTTTTCAGAGTGTCTAGCTCTTTACATATGTGGCTTCTAATCTCCTGAAATTGCTCTCTTATCTCTTTCCTTAAATCTTCTTTTAATTCTTTGATTGAATTATTAATCATATTGTTGATACATTTTTCTAGGTTTTCATCTAGGGACTCAGCCATGGACACCTTGAGTGGGAAGCTGTGGTGTTCAGGTGAAGAATTATTTCCCTTTTTCCTTATTTTTAGTTACAGGGAGTGTGGCTTGAGGTCCAACACTGAATAATTCTCTTAGGGACTTTGTTGATGGTATCATAGTTTTTTATCTGTTTGCTTAGTTGGGCTGGGGTACAATTTGGGTAGCACAGTCCAATGGCTGGTACCCCAGTGTGTGAAGTATTGTGGACTTTTAGGTATTCCAATATCTCAGGGGATAGGGGATAGAAGTCAGGATGTGCAGCCAGTGCATACACCAGACAATGTCAACTGTAGCTGTTACAGCATTGATTAGCATCTCTAGGAGCAAGTGGATTAGCAATTTTCTTCCTTGATAGCTTTCATGCTATACTTGGTTAGCAAGCAAACACCTATGTGCAAGTATAGAGTTCACTTCAGTTTACCAAAACCTCTGTAGGTGAGGGGAGGAAATCTAGAGAGCAAAGGGAATGAGGTAGGCAAGTAGTGTGAAACTTGTGAATTAGTATATAGAGCTACATGGTAATAGAGATGATATAGGCTATTCTGCTAGAAATAAGGAAAAGGTAGAAATGGGGTTGAGAATGGGGTAATGACTTTGAAGAAGTATGAGAGAGATCAGAATACAGTTTAGGAATTGACTAAAGGGAAGAAGGGGGTGGTAAAGACTGAGGGTCTTTTCAGTACAAAGATACTGAAGACTGGTTTGCAATATTGCAGACCGCCACAGGTTGAACCCAGCAATATGGACACAACAGAAAAATTCAACAAATCACAGTGACAATAAAAATCAATCAAACACACACACACACACACACACACACACACACACACACAAATACATACACTAAGGAACATAAATTCTAAGAACAACATCAGAGAAAAAACAAGCAGATCAAAAAAAGGAGTTGGGAAGTTCCTAAGTTATTACCTCCATGGTCAAAATGTACCATGGGGGTATGTGTTCATAGCTGACTTTTAGGTAGAGTCACTTCCCAGTTAAGTTTGTTAGAGGGAATGCATTTTAGTGATCGCAGCTGACAGTGAGATTTCCAGGAGGCCTCCCAGTAATTTTCTCCTGTAGAGGAGCTGCAAACATTCACTTTCCCTGCTTCCTGTGAGAACAGATTTCAGGGCCACCCGAGTTGCATTCTTGGGCAGTTTAGTGTCTGCCTGCCCAAACTCTTGTCCCACCTCAGCTGGGGCCCAGGAACCAATGGGAATCTTGTGGATCCTAGTGCAGCTGTAAGGGACTCTTGGTGTTCCAAGGACAGTGGCTGACCTGAACTGGGCACACCTGGGACCATTATTGCCCCACTCTTGGGTGACCTGAGGTCCCTACTTCACCCAAGAGATGATGTGTGAGACAGTCACAACCCCAGCAAGGGGAGGCAGGCGTGAAGGAGATACCAGCCCAGCTGGACCAGTGTCTGTGGAGGTCTCAAATGCAGCCACTAGGGGGCATGGAAGCCCAGTTCCACTTGGAGTATCCAGGACCTGTGGGACCACTTCTGTTTACAGAATTCAGGGTCTGAAAGTAGAGGAAAGCACTAGATCCAGGCTGCCCCTTCTGCTCATAGGTCCCTGAGGCTGACGCTAGCCTCTGCTGGACCTGAGAGTTTCAGGCAGTATCTATTGGACCTGAAGACTTAAGCCCCCCAGGGTGTTAGGTCCTATTGAGCATAATCCTGGACACTGACTCCACCCTTGGATCAGGTGTGTAACAGGGTGGGCAGGAAGTCTCTAAACACCAGTCACTGGACCAGTAGGGTGGGTCTGCCAGGCCCACACAGCCCCCAGGGCAGACAGTTAAAACAGGATCTGGAGTTCCTCCTTCAGACTGCATGGAGGTTTTGGGTTACTATTTATGAAGCAGTTTCCTATACCACCCTCTGGGAGATTTCAAAATGGTGGAGCCATCCTGCTTCTTCAGGTGATTAGATTTAGGGGACTTCAATCTGTGTGTATTAAAGCCGTCCCTTGGTTCCTGCTGCTGCCTTAGCCCTGGGGAACCAGAATCCCATGCCCACGCTGAGCACTTACTGCTGGGTTTGAGTTTATTTAAATGTGCATATCTTCCTCCTCTCTGGGGCAGATTCCCAGCCAGCTGCTGGCTGGGTAGCTGGCGCTGGAAAATTATCAATTGGGACTTCCTGCACTTTCAGCTTAACCATGGCTCTGCGTCACTATACTTCCTTCCCTGGATAGTAACGAATTTGGTGAGAAATCTTGCTATCCACCCACCTCACAGTAAGGCACCTCTCCTGCCCTTGATGTCCGGCATTCACAGAGAGACTCTTCACTCAGGTCTGCCACGAGTTGCCATGATCTCCTGTGTCGATGTCTTGATGAAGTTTCTGTAATTTTACTTTCTGCTTTGTATTTTCAAGGCATAGTGTCAATGTTCAACTTAAAAATAATCTCTTTCAGGACAAATAATTATGTTTTACTCTCAAGAAGCTCCAAACAGCAGCGATGTAACTAATCTTTTGCTTTAAGTGGTTATTTTCCTTATGAGCATTTCATTGAACTAAAGTGACAAATTTAATGAAAATATTCTAAGTTTCGTTGCACTTTTTACTTAATGGTGTTCATATAATTCTTATCTCATATATCTACTTTAGTCATGGGTATTGCAAAAGTTGGATTATTGACATTTTGCTTTGAATTTAGCATCCAGAATTTGAATTCTTCCCTCATTTCCTTATTGGTGGCATAGTTCTTATAATCAGCAGTACCTTAATTAATTGTAGTTTCAGAGGATATTTGAATGTTTGAGATAATTAATGCTGAATGATTTCCAGACCCAAATCAAAGATAAATCGGATTTGTGATTTTTTTAAAAATTTGTTCCTGAAGCCAAAATTCCTTTCATATGTGAACAAGAACACAAGGAATACCCATTTCCAACTGAATACACTGATTTCAGAAAAACACTTATTACACATACTGCCTTGAATTCAAATTATCATAGGAACCATTAGAACAGCATTTGTCCATGTTGATGTGTAATGAAAACTAGTCTTCCACCTCTTTGGGAAAACTCTTTGAGGCAAAAAGCACTTGCTTTCTTAAAGCCTCCTTCCCATTCCTCAGTAAAAGAAGTAAAACAAAGCAAACATCTTGACTCTTTTTTATAACAGAGACAGCTGAGTCTGCTCTGAGGTATCAAATGAAGATTTTTCTTATATTGATTTCATAGGTTCAGGACTTCTGCTTTTAAAATTTATAGCCATCTTTAGGCAATACAAAGGATATTCTTTATTTCTAATTGCAACATATATAAATATGTGCCACTGTAAAATATGTAGCATATTGTAGATAGTGTGATAATATACATGGTATTTCATTGTCTCAAAATTACTGGGAAAAATATTTGATATTTTAACTGTGTAGTGTTTTACAAACAGCATTTTTATCATGTATTGTTATGTTCACAAAACCAGAAAGATTATAAGGGTAATGAAAAAAAAGTATTTCTTAAGGAAAACAAAGAATTGACCTGAGTTGAGTTGGCTGTATATTAGTACACGAGAAAGTGTATAGGGCCTATAGTTTATGATACAAAGCCAAATCAATCAATAGGAGGAATATAAGTTTAAGAAGAATTTGTCAGTTGTGAATGCTTTTGTAATTGGCCACCCCAAATCATATCCCCATAATTTTTGTTGGACAAAATACTCTTTAGTATTTGAGGGATTTCTTCAACCCCATTAAATTGTATTTAAAAATACACTATTCCTATTTCAATGAAATTGATTTTATACTATGTACTGTTACACTAAAAAAAAACTTTCTGGTAATTTGCTTGTAAAACCTAAGCTGTCTTAAATGTATTTATTTGTTCATTTCAGAAATAGTGGGGCTGGGCTGTAGTGGTAGCTCAGCAGTATGGCTCTTGCCTGGCTTGCATGAGGACCTGGCTTCAAGCCCTAGCACCACATATACAACTAAGTGTTGGAGCAAAGAAAACCAGATGAAAAACTAAATAAAATTGATCCTCTTCCTCTCCCTCTCTCTCTGTTGCTCTCTCCTCCCTCTTTCTTTAAAAAAAAAAAAAAATGATGGGGCTGGAACTGTGGTTCAGTGGTTATAGCACTTGCCTGCAGATGCAGGGACCGGGATTCAAGCCCCAGCATCACATATACAACTAAGTATTGGAGCAATGAAACCCAGATGAAAAGCTAACTCAAATTAATTCTTGCTCTCTCTCTCTCTCTCTCTCTCTCTCTAAAATAAAAAGTAATGATGTATCTGTTTGTGGGATCCTGATTTAAACAAACTTCATGTTAAAAAAATTTATAAAAAAAAACATTTGTGAACCCTGACAAATATTTGATGGCATTAGCTAAGTACTCTGATTTTAAGTGAGAAAATGGTAATGTGGTTTTTCTTTTATTTTTTTGTGGTTTTTCTTTTAAATGGGTCCTTCTCTTTCAGTCTTCTGCTACAGTTATTGAAATAAGTATAGATGCAATGAGATGATATTTGGAATTTGCTTAAGTGTGCAGGACTTGTGAGGTGAGAAGGGAAGTGGAATATAGATGAAACAAGCTTAGCTCTGAGTTGGTAATTGCTGAAGCTGGGCCTGAGTCTATTAGAGTTGGATCATTATCTATTCTCTACTTCTGCACAGGTTTGAAATTTTTCGTTATTAAAAAGTTAAAAACAAATCACATGCCAAAAAGCTCCCAAATCTGTCATTATTTAATAACTTTGAACTTAATGTGGACCTAGGAAAGCATCTTTTACTAGAGAAATTTGCAGTTCCAAGTCTTTCTTGATGATTGGGTCTGAATGTGTTAATCAATGCTGCCCTGTCATAGCCCCTGACATAAGGAAAATGCTGAAATGTGATTTTTAAATCATAAAAATGTACCCATAGTAATGGCTCCATCGTTTGCATAATATTTAAATCAATTCATTGATTTCCAGTTGCCTGATACTCTTATTTCAGTAACAAAATAAACGATACATAGTTCAGTAAAGTTGAATCCATTTGGGTTTATCTGTGCTCAGAGTCGGAAGCCAATTAAGATCGGCTTCTTAGCTCTGTGTCTAGGGACAGGGCATCGGTCTCTTTGCAAGGCTTGGGTTTTTTCTTTCTTTTATTGTATAGTTACCGACCATGTCCATGAAAAGAGAAATTAACAGCAACATAAATCTATATCCTGCCTTGGCTCTTCATATATTTGCATACACAAAAATATTAATATAGTCAATGTCTATAAACATCTTAAAAACATTTCCATAAAAAATTCCAAATGCTGCAGAAAACAAGGCTCCTTGACCCCACATTCCCTTTCTCCTTCTCTATTTTTGTTTCCCTTGACAGCAGAAGTCCTCAGAGTCACCTCTGCTCACTGGTTTTGAATTCACTTGTTTCAGGCTTTTCCCAACACCATCGCCTTGTTCTCATCAAGATCGTTAACAACCTCCCCTCTGCTCATCCCTAGTGTCAATTCTTAATCTCATCTAACTTGACTCTCCAGCAGCAATTGACCTGGTTGTTCACTCTAAGACACACTTTTCTGATCATGACCATCTCCTTCGCTGGTCATTCCTTCTTAGTCTATTTTGCTGATCCTGCCTCCTATTCTTGATTTTGAAGGCTCAGTTTTCAGTCCTTGAAATCCTTGTGTTATCTCCGTTCATTAAATTGGCACCATTGTTTCCTCAGTTCAGCTCTAAATATCATTAAAAATCCAGAAGCTCTGAAATTCACACCCAACCCAGACATCTCCCTGTGAATTTCATATTCTTGTATCTAACTTTCACTCCCTTGACATCTTGGATGTCAAAAAGATGTCTCAAAAATAAGATGTCCAAAATTAACTGCTAATTGAACTGCTAATCTTTCCAGCCACCCGCCCCCCAAAAAACAGTTCTCCTGCAATCCATCTCATCTAAGGGAATGCCCCTGCACGATTCCCATTGTTCAGGCCAACTTATTAAATCATCCCCTCTTCTTTCTATTACCCAAGCAATCCTCGCACAAATCCTGTTGTTTATACTGTCACAATATATCTAGACTCTGTCTCTCACCATCTCCGCTGTTACCACTCTGAGCTCTCTTCCATATAATTTCTATGGCTTCTTAGTTGCTTTTGTTTGTTTGTGTTTTGCTTTGTCTATTTTTGGTCCTGGCCGTTCAATAGCCTATTCTCCACATATTAGCCAAAGTGATTCATTTCACATTTAACTCAGACCGTGCTATCGTCAGCTCAAAGCCCTCTCCTAGTGGGTTAGGAAGCCACTGGATCCTGTTCACTTCCTTTCCAGTGCTTTCCCTTTACCCTTTTCTTGTTATTCACCCCTTGCTTTACCCTCCTCAGGTACCCTGGCTTCCTGGCTGTCCCCTGATCATACCAAACTTCAGGATCTTTGCACCTGCTGTCTTCTTTGCCTTGAGCCATCTTCTTATTGGTAAACTGTGCCAAATATTTACTTGAGTGACATCATAGTAATGAAAGTTTGCCCTGACTGCACCATTTAAAATCATATCCTCAGCCAGGCACAGTGGTATGTGCCTAGTTGAAGAGGAGGTTAAGGCAGGAGGATCACAAGTTCAAGGCCAATCTCAGCAACTTGAGGGGACCCTTAGCAACTTAGCAAGACCTTGTCTCAAAAATAAAAATAAAATGACTAGGAGAGTAGCTTAGCGATAACCACCCCTGAGGTTCAAGTTTTTCTCCCACCTCCTCTTTCTCCCGGTCTCACATATACCCTCCACTGTATCATCAGTGTATTTGCCCATTTTCTGTTACTGTAACAAAATACCTGAGGCTAGTTATTTTATAAAGAAACCAGGCTTATTTCACTCACAGTTTTAGAGGTTCAATGGCATGATGTTGGCGTCCTCTTGACTCTGGTGAAAACCTCTTAGAGGATGGTATCATGGCAGAAGTGAGTGTAAAAGGGGGAGATCACTGGTGAACTGGAAGTCAAAGACTGGTTCACAGGTCAAGCTTACTCTTTTGTAACAGCTCACTCTCAAGAACTAACTCAGAGTCCAATGAGAACCATATCAAATCTTTCCAAGGGCAGTGTCCTTAATTACTTAATTACTTCCCACTAGGCTGCACCCGTTCAAGGTTCTGCTACCTCTTAATGTTGCCATACTGGGGACCAAGATTCCAATGCATGAACCTGGTGGAGAACACACTCAAACCATATCCAAACCATAGAAGTTACCTTTTACCTATTTATTTATCATCTCACTTTCTACTTGTGAGAAATAGGAAGTCTGATGGTCCATTTTTAGCCTTAAGGCTTGCATATAAAAGGAGGCCATCTTAGGTCAGGAACCATGTGGTCAGAGATAATCCTTTTTGAATTCCTTATCAGATATCCCATTACACCCTTGACTCTTTTCTGTACCTGCTCCAACTTTATATTAGCCAATTGTGCAGACTGTACCCCTGAGCTCCTCCAATATGAGTGAAGGGTAGGATGTGTCAGGTGGGGGATATAAGCAGGTGGACAGCCCACCCAAATGTGCTTGCTCATCAGGTCCCCTTTGTAAGTGCACCCTTTTGTAGAAGTAAATCTGTCTGGCTCACCCACTTCAGGGCACGTGTTTGATTTTCTTACCATACCTCAAACATTTTTAATAATTTTATTTCCAATATATTGCCCTGCCCATTAGAATATAAGGTCTATGTAGGCAAGGATTTTTGGATGTTTTTGCATTGCTGTATTCCCACCGCCTACGTCAGAGCCTGAAACTAAGCAGGTAAGTACATGTTTATTGAATGAGTAATTGCACAAATTAGTCACTAAACATCTCAAATTATTCTTGCATAAATATAATATTGCTAAATGTTAATAAATAAATCACGGAACAGTGGAAGATATAAAATTGCTTTTTTTTAAAGAGAGAGGGACAGTGAGAGAGAGAGAAAGAGAGAGAAAGAATCAACTTTAGTTTTTCATGTGGCTTTCATTGTTCAGACACTTTTCTGTGTACGTGGTGCTGGAGTTTGAACCCATGGTCTTGCGCATGCTGGGCAAGTGCCTTAACCACTGAGCCACCGCTCCAGTCCCAGATATAAAATTTCTATATATAAAACAGATTTGGTAGTAATAGTACAGTTGAAAGAAGAGTAAAGTATTCAACTTTAAGTTTGCATTTTAATAGTAAAAGTATGATTTTACTTAGGTCATACATGATGGGTATGGAGGATGAAGATGAGAGGGAGAAATAAAGTCACCTTATCAAGATAATTCTTATTTCTATATAAAATGTACAGTTTATCAAAAGCCCTTCTTTAAACATTCCAATTTCTTCTGAGCCTCAAAATGACCTTCATGGATGAGCATTAATGTAACTAGGTTATAGATGAGGAGTCTTGGACTGGCAGTGGTCAAGGCAACTGTCCCAGGCTGCACAGATTTTTGGTGACAGAGAGCATATGAAAGGAGCTGGGCACTTGCAACAGAGGGCATCAATGTTCTTGAAGGTGAGGATGCATTTATAAAATGCCATAGAGCCTTGGTAAAGTCACTTAGGGTTTGCGTATATGACGTTAATAAAACCTGTTTGAAAATGAGAAGTTCCACTGCAGTGTCATTTCCACTACAGCATGAATGTTTCACTTTCCCCACCCAGTACTTTCTGTGGTGTGGGTGCAGCCATCGTGATGCTGGAAGGGCACTGAGACCTCATTGAGTTCTTCCTGGATAAGTTTTCTGACAGGCTGACAATAACAACAACGAGAACAAAACAGCATTCTGAGTTCATAGCATTTTGGCAAGTGTGAACATTCCTAAAACCTGAGGGATTGCGGCAAACACCAGCCCCACAAAATGACACAGTACAAGAAATGTAGAGATTCCTTGCATGCCCAGGGCTGTGGCACTAGGACAGGAAGCAGAGTGGCGGTGGTGAGCAGATAGCATGTGCTGAGGCATGACTGCCTTGAGACCCACCGCAGATCTGAGAAGAGAATGCTGGCTTCTCACAGAGGCAAGCATTTTGCATAAGAGATAACAAGAGAAAGGGCCGAGTGACCCAGTTCTCAGTTTTATCTTCTGTTTTATTTTGAAGACAGTAAAATCTTGACATTATGTTAAAACAACAACAAAAACAGGACAATGAAAACAATAATAATTACCAAGCAGCATTGGCCATCACAGGCGGGAGGGGAAGCTGTCTATGTTTGAAGGAGCTCAAGATGAAATTCCACAAGCCCTTCTTCAGTGATCTGTTTTGGTGTTTAACAATTCTAGCTGTCATTGATCTACTTAAGAAAAGAAACGTAGATCTGAGTTAGGTGGTTTAAACCACCCTTGTCCTGGTGTTCTACAGGAAGGACACCCTGCATACACGACAAGCTTTCATTCAGGGAGCTGCCCCCTCAGCAAAGGTGCAGCCATAAAATAATCATGCATATAACTCCTTACTTTTGCTTGCAAATGAGCTGGGAGAAGGAAGGACAACAGGCGTGGCCTGGCTCTGAGCTCCTGTGCCTACCACTTTGCGGACTGACAGGAGGTGCCCAGGCTTCTCTCATGGCCCTATTGCACTTGGGAGCTGCTCTTATTTATGCCTTGGCTATTTGAATTAAGTGGTGGAACTTCCTCCTGACTGGTGCTGGAGCAGGAGCTGGGAGTGTGCAGATGAGGAAGGGATGGGAGGTGATCTAGTTTTAGGCTGGAGCATGGGTGAAGGTGGAGGAGTGAGAGGGCTTACAATGTTCAGCAAACTGCTGCTAGACAGTGAGCTAGGAGCATTGGGTTTTGTATGAGAATATGTTCTGTCTGATCCCTGCAGTCTGTTTTTCCTGGGCTCTCGTATTTGTTGGCTCAAGCCTGGATTTTGTCAGAGGGAGAAAATTTGGGCAAGACAGAAATCAAGAAAGTTTATCCTAAACTTTCTACTTCAGGCAATAACACCAGCTGCAATACCACCCTTGCAGCCCCAGCTATGGCCTGGTCAGGTATATCTCTGCTGGGTGACCCCAGACTCTGGGCTCAGTATCATATTTCCCTTTTTCCCTCCATCCTTGTGCTGTTGCCTCTCCATCCCCTCTTGGATGTCTTAAGATCTTCAATCACCTGTGTGAACAATTTTCAGGATTGAATTGCATCTGCTTTTCAAAGTAGTTTATTTTCTGGATGTGTCCTGACTAATACAAAAGTGATATCATTGTTGGATGTTTGAGAGAGATCACTCAAACCGCAGGGGAAAATGAGTTGCACAGAAGAAGACAGAAGAATCAGGACCAATTGGTGGTGATATACTGATGTAGGTGAGAGGTGAGGAGAGCTTGAATGAAGATGGTGGCCAGGGTTCAAAATGAAAGAAAGTTCATTTGAGAGATACAAAGAAGATGGAATCCACAATAGTTTGTTTTGGTTTGGATCTGGAATATTTACCCAAAGCTCACATATGGAAGGCAATCCAACAATGTCCAGAGTTAGGGCTCTTAGGAAATGACTGGATTGAGAGGGATCTAACCTCATCAGTGGATTAATCCATTTCATGAATTAATAATTGGAATGGACCGCTAGGTGGTAACTGTAGGCAGGTGGGGCATGAAGCAAGGAGGTCGCTGGGACACGCCCTGGAAGGGTCTGATTATCCCCACCTGCCTCTGCTTCCTGGCTGTCCTGAGCTGAGCAGCTTCCTTCGGTCATGCCTCCATCATGATATTCTGCCTCACTTCAGATAGAAGAATGGAGTTGGCCAACATAGACTGAGACCAAGAGCTAAAATAAATCTTTCCTTCTCCATGGAGGTCCTGTCATATATTTTGATCACAGCAGTGAAAGGCTGACTAACCTGGTTGAATGAGGAGAGGAGTTAGGATGTTATGCATGTTTCTGATAAGACTGTTCCCTGTGGTGGGAACTCCTGGAAAAGGGGAAAGATAACGTGCAGTTTCAGGAGTCTGAACGCAGCCATCAGACTGCTGAGCACAGAGCTCAAAATGCTGGATGAGTCTTACTACTGTTAAACAAATGGCTAATTCTCATGATTTAAATTCGGAAAAGTTGTAATGACATACAACCTAACGCATTTGTAGAGATGTTTTGGGAAGGAGGGAGGAGGAGGGATAAGGGTGGATAATTGGGGGGGTCTTGGGGGTAAATCTAATATTCAGAACTTATAATATATTTTTCATTAGAAGCATGTTTGATTATTCAATAAATAAATTTCTTAATTAAAAAAACAAACAAGTGGCTATATGAGTGGCAGAGATCATGCACGGTAGTGCAAAGAATAATGACAAAGAGAGGGAAGGGGAAAGAATAAATGGAAAGAGATGTTTTAGGGAACTGGAACATTCTCTCAGCTTCCACCTTTCAGATTTGCAAGAGTCCACAAATCTTTCTTGGGCTTCTCATTGAGAGTTTCTACTAACCCTTGGTCAGAGGTGGCGGGTCAAAAGAGACTCTGGGGAAAATTTGGCTTGAACAAAGGGAAGAGATTAGCGCGGAGTTTGGAAGATCGCAATTCAGGCGAGTGGCCAAGGGATCTAATGCTAGAGGCTGTTGCTTTATCAAACTCCTTATACAAATCGAGAAGTTTAGTAAATATTGTCAAAATAGTTTTCCTAAATACTAATTAATATGGACCAGTTTTTAAATTACTATTTAATGCAGCACTTTTTAAAAATATTTTAAGAGACAGGGACAGTGAGAGAGAGAGAGAGAGAAAGACAGAAATAATTTTATTTAGTTTCTTCATGTGGCTTTAGTTGCTCCAACACTCTGTTGTGTACGTGGTGCTGGGGTTCGAACTCATATCCTAGCAGATGCCAAGCAAGCCCCGGAACAACTGAGCCACCACTTCAGCCCTAACACAGCACTTTTGATGTTTCGAGAAGGAAGAAATTGTTCTGAGTTGGTAGGATCAAAATAGTGTTTGTGGAGTGTGGGCAACATGGGGTAATTCTAGCTTAAGAATATATATGTAGGGGCTGGAATGGTGGCTTAGCAATTATGGTGCTTGCCTGGCATGTGTGAGGATTCAGGTTTGAACCCCAGCATCATGAACATAATGAAGTGTAGGAGCAACAAGGGCTACATGAAAAACTAAATAAAATTGATCCCTTCTCTCTCTCTCTCTCTTGCTGTCCATCTCTCTCTCATTTTTTTTTAGAAAAAAGAACATATACATATCATTTTGTTACTTTATATGAATTTGTGATTGTACAAAAACTCAACTCCTTAATAAAAAATTTTCTTAAAAGTAAAAAAAAAAAAAAGAACAGAAAAAAAAGTGTTTGTGAATTTGAGGGTGTGCTGGGCCTTTGGAGCAGGCTGGAGGTAGCCAGTAGGAGAGGGAGAGCAGGCAATCCTATTCTAAAGGAGAGGTTGGTATATGGGCAAAGAAAGGGTCTATACTGTTCAAGGGACTGATGGAAAACAACTAAAGGAAAGCAGAGAGTTTACAGCAGACAGGACAAATATAGTGGCATTAGAATATAGCACTAGAGTTCAAATAGCAGATTATATGACCGTCAAGAGAGGGAGAAGTATGCATACCCATTGTTTTAGCAGCACAATTCACAACAGCCAAACTATGGAACCAACCTAGGTATCTATTGATGGATGAATGAACAGAGAAAAGGTGGCATATAAATACAATGGAGTTTTATTCAGCCATAAAGAAAGTTATGTCACTTGCAAAAAAATGGGTGGAACTAGAGACCATGTGTTAGGTGAAATAAGCCAAACTCAGAAAGTCAAAGAGTGTATGTTCTCGCTCATGTGTGGAAGCTAGAGAGAAAAAAAGGAAAAGAAAGGTGTGTGTGTGTGTGTATGTGGTAGGGAAGCTCATGAAAATCAAAGATCAGTAGAGGAAAGGACCAGTAGGTAGGAGGAAGGGAGAGAGGGGGAAAGTGCTGGAGAGCAATATTGGCCAGATAATATTGCTATATTGTGTGAATGTATGAGTATGTAGCAACAGTACCACCTTTATGACCAACTACAATGTACCAACTAAAAAGGTGGAAAGAGAAGAGACATTTGATTTCTCTATATGGCAATAAAGGATAGAAATCCAATAATGGAACAAAGTTACAAGCACCAGATTTTAGCCCTGCCTGAGATACCTAAAGACAATGTCCTCTGCCTTGGGAAGGAGTGCACAGAGTGCGAGTGTCCAAATGTTTGAAGGACAAAGGATGCTAAGAGAGGGCAGTGGGCTCAATTCACACTTTGGAAACTGTTCTTCAGGACCCATTAATGAGTCATGAAATCAATTTAGTGTGTTATGTTAGTTCTCTAGATCTGCCATATGCCAAAGTGCTGCAAACCGGGTGGCTATGTGCATGTGCATGTGCATGTGCACATTGTTGGAGATGTTACCCAGCAATCTAGCATGCTAAGGAAGCGTTGTACCACAGAGCCACAGCCCAGCTCCCATGGGTGGCTTAAATACAGAAAGTTATTTTCTTTCACAGCTCTTGGGGCTAGAATTCTGAAAGCAAGGTGTCTGCGGGGGTCATCCTTCTGAAGGCTGTGAGGGAGGAATTCTTTCCAGGTCTCTCTTGTTGGTTTGTGAATGGCTCTCTTGTCCCTGTGTCTTGATGTCATCTTCCTTCTGTGCCTATCTCTGGGGCCACATTTCTTTCAGTTATAAGAACACCAGCCACATTGGATTGGGGCCCACCCTGATGACCTTACTTTAACTTGATTACTTCTATAACGATACAATCTCCAAAAGAGAACCACGGATGGGCTGAAGCAGCGGTTAGGGTGCTTGCCTGGCATGGGTTCAAACCCTAGCACCCACGTACACAACTAAGTGTCAGAACAACGAAAGCCATGTGAAAAACACAATGAAAATTGATTCTCTCTCTCTCTCTCTCTTTCTCTCCTGCTATCCTTCCTTCTCTCTTAAAAAAAAAAAAAGAACCAAGGTACTGGGAGTTAGGACTTCAACACATGAAATTTGGGTAAGGACACAATTCAACCCATAAAATGTGACTTCTCCAGGATTTTAAAAGAATATCCTGAAGAAGGATAGAAGAGAATTAGACAACATTCAAGTACAGCCTCTCTTTGCATATGTGTGTACACACATAACCCAGGTCTCCATGCAAAATACCAAAGTCAAAATGTCTAAAGCTGAGGATTTGGGACTGAGGGAAAGTTCAAAGGAGGATTTCAGAGCAGTGTCTCCTCCACTCAGAAATGAGACAGAAGGATCAGAGTGACACCACCTTGCTCCGTCTAGCCAGACCCACAGCTCTGTGTGCCCAAGCTGGGGCCCAGTGCTACTCCAGCAGCCCCTGCCTCCCTGATCTATGTAATTCCATCTTTGTGTCGCCTGACTTCCTTTTTCTGTATGTTGTGTAACTTTATTAAATTTTATTCGATTGGTTCAGAAACCTCTTTATGCTTTTTTTTTCCACAATGCTTTTTACTCTTACTTAAAATTCCATTTGTAGAACTAATTTATTCTAAGCCTAACTGTATGACATTATACTCAGTTACATGATAGGGACTATATCTTATCTTTGTTAAGAGAAAATATTAGTTATTAAAATATAGCTGTGTGGAAGCATATCATATTTCAAATAATTGTGGCATTAGTCAGGGCTAAAAATATAAATCACATCACTCTGCTCAGCAACTCTAGTAAGTGTTCCAGGTGAAATTTCCAGCAACAGTTCTTTACTTATTGATAGAGGAGGTAGGACTGTTCTTGGCTGTATATATGTTATGCCTGAATAATGCTTCACTTCACTCTGAATTCAATCACATTTGTGACTTGGCATCTGCAGTCATTTGGGTAACTGTATTTTTAATGCATTTGAGTCAATCGACAGGAAAATATGTCTTTTTGTATAATCGGCAGTTCCTTCTACCTGTAGAAAGGAGTACCTATTGGTGAGTGCTACCTTGCTGGACATGCCCTGAAGTGGGAACAGAGTGAAGTCATTTGAATGGGCCGTCCAGAATAGGCAGCTCCAGTCACCCCGAGTGGACAAAGCTCTTTCTTTTTAGAAAGAAAAGAAAGAAAGAGAAAAGTAAATAAATAAAAGAAATAAATAAGGATATAAATTAATTCTATGATCAGTGTAGTTGATCCAGGGTCTCTCTTCTCCAGGTGAAACTTTCAGGGTCTGAAAGAGGTGAATTATGATATATATATATTAATTAAATATTGAGATTAAAGCAGTGAAAGTCCATTAAGGAGTTGGTATTTTGTGTTTCATCTTCTTTCCTGCAAGTTGGATCTTTTTTTGTTGTTATTGTTCTTTAAAGAGAGAGGCAGGTCCAGGGTAGGGGAGACAAAATCAATTTTATTTATTTTTTCATCTAGACTTTGCTTCCCTGACACTTAGTGGTGCTGGGATTTGAACCTGGGCCCTTGCACATGCCAGGCAAGCACTCCAACCACTGAGCCACCACTTCAACCTCTGTAAGTTGAATCTTAATAAGGAGTCAGAATTTGCACTCAAGAGGATGTTAGGAATTTCTACTTTAATTCACTATTATAATAAGCTCTTTAGGTAGAACCAACAGTTTTTTTTCCTGAGTAATGGGTTTAAATGTAAACTTCTTAGGGGGTATCTCAATCCCTGACCTGAAATTATCCTACAGAGCCGTAGTAGCAAAAACAGCATGGTATTGGTATCAAAACAGAATCAAAGATCAGTGGAACAGAATAGAAGATTCTGAGACAAAACCCCATATATTTAACTATTTGATATTTGATAAAGGGGGCAAAAGCATAGTGTGGAAGAAAGATAGCCTGTTCAACAAATGGTGTTGGACAAACTGGACAGCCATATGTAGAAACTGAAGCTGGATCCTTATCTTTCACCCTGAACAAAAATTAATCAAAATGGATCAAAGACCTGGATATTAAGCCAACCACTTTAAACTTACTAGAAAAAGAAGTAGGGTCAACACTACACCTTATAGGAGTCGGCAGCTACTTCCTTAACAAAATTCCCATGGCTCAAGCTGTAAAATCAAGAATAAATGAATGGGATGCAATTAAACTAAAAAGCTTTTGCACAGCTAAAGATCTAGTCAAGAGCATCAAGAGAGAACATACAGAATGGGAGAAAATCTTTGCCTGCTACACCTCAGACAGAGGGCTAATATCCAGAATACACAAGGAAGTAAAGAAACTAAACGCCAAACTCACAAATAATCCAATCAATAGATGGGCTAAAGAACTTAAAAGAAACTTCTCTCCAGTGGAAGTGCAGAAAACCCATAAATATATGAGAAAATGCTCTACATCATTAGCTATAAGGGAAATCCAAACCAAAACTTCAATGAGATACCACCTCACTCCTGTTAGAGTGGCAAAAATGAAAAATTCTAACAATAACAGATGCTGGAGGGGCTGTGGGAAAAGAGGAATACTGTTACGCTGCTGGTGGGACTGCAAACTGGTTCAGCCAGTATGGAAAGCAGTGTGGAGAATCCTCAAAAAATTAAGGATGGAACCACCTTATGACCCAGCTATCCCACTCCTGGGGATTTTCCCAAAAGAGTTAGAATCAGCATATTATAGTGATGTGGCTTCCTCAATGTTTATTGCAGCTCAATTTACTACAGCTAGACTATGAAACCAACCCAGATGCCCCTCACTCAATGAATGGATACAAAAACGTTGGTACTTATATACAATGGAATTCTACTCGACCATTAGAGAAGACAATATCATGGCATTTGCAGCCAAATGGATGGAGATGGAAAGAATTATGCTCAGTGAAGTATCCCAATCTCAGAGACTCAAGGGCTGAATGGTATCTCTCATCTGTGGAAGCTAGAATACATGGGGAAGCAGTAGGTTAGATGGCTAAGCTAACAATAACTTCAAATTGTAGGATTCTCAACGTAATAGGGGGATGGCTCCCTAGCTTACTTGGAGGCATAGGGAGGGGGATGTGGAGGGGGGAGGGTGTATGAAGAACTCCTAGGAGACTGGAGAGTGGGAATATGGGGGAATCATCTCAGAAGCAGATACCCATTCCATGCAAGAGTTCTTCTAGGGGAAACAGCGACAGGGGAAACCCAAGATGGGCATCCATGATTGGGCATTACCCCTGGATAATTAAGTATATATACATTGGTTATTGATGGTTTGATAATGTTTCCCCCTCAATTGTATCTCTATATACATCTAATAAAATATCTTTTAAAAAATAAATTAAAAAACGTAAACTTCTTTGTCAGAAATTCTGAATTTAGTGCCTAGCTTTATTTTTCAAATGGAACTGATATAATTAAAGTAGGAAACAGGAATAGTATTTTAACTGGTGAAAGAGATAGTCATAGCCATAAACTACTTTAAAAAAAATATCTTTTATGTGAATAGATAGAAATTATCATATTTTGTGCAAACCCCATTTATTACTCCATTTTTGGTACTATAACAGAATACCTGATGCAGAATAACTTTACAAGTAAAAGAGGTTTATTTTGTTTCATGATTCTGGAAGTTCAAAGTCCAAGATCAGTTGGCCACATGGGCTCAGCCTCAGGTGGTGACTTTCTTGGGGTCCCCCTCTCTTTGTCCCAAGGTGGCAAAGAGAATCATGTGGTAAGAGACAGGCAACATGGATATTATCTCTCTCTCTCCTCCTGCTTCTAAAGCCACCAGGAATCAATCATGGGGGCTTTGCCCTAATGACCTTATCTAATCCTGCTGACTTTCCATAGAGCCCCGCCTCTAAACACTGTAGTCGGATTAAACTCCCAACCTTTTAATTCCATTAACGTGACTTTGGGGATTAAACTCCTGCTTGAGTTTGGAGGTGGGGGTGGGGGTGGGGGACAGACTATATTCAAACACAGCAGTGTGAGATGTGGAGAGGCTGGTGTAGAGGAGGCTGTCTTCCTCTAGCAAGTCCTGTCTCCACCCTAGATGATAGGAATGAAGTAATACACCAATAGAGGAAAGAAAAGACCAGGCTCTTTGCTCTCACAGCATCAACCACTTTACTCCCCATCCAAGAGTCACCTGGCTGCCCAGGTCACCAGGTCCAGGAAGTATGATGAGAATGGGGGAAGAAGATCATAGCCAGCCAGTCCTGTGAAAGTCCATACAGTCCACTGGGTGGCTCCACACTGCTGCCAAGTAACCTTTTCTTCACCTCTTCTTAGTCTGTTGAGATTTATCTCAACAACTTTCTTGAATTTTCTTGAATTTTCTCACTACCAACTCTTCCTTGGATCTTTTCATATGGATGTTTCCCATTTACCTGGTAGAAGTTTCCTTATCCCCTCTGCTCTCCTAAACTAATCTCTGTTTATACCTACTCCTGCCTCCATTCTTCAACCCCATGGGTTTACCTTTTCACCTCATCTCATTCCATCCTTTAGCACCTTCAGTTTTGCCCCTTCTTTCTTTTCCCTATAACTTTCTACAAGTGCACAAGAATATCCAGTCTAGGGAGAAACAGAAATACACAGGTGGCTGGGGATGATGGCACAAGCTTTGATCCCTGGGACTCTGAAGGCCAAGGCAGGAGGATCACAAGTTTAAGGCCAGCTTCAGCAACTTAGTAAGGCCTAGGTAATTAAGTAAGACCCTGTCTCAAAATAAAATGCAATAAAAAGGACTGGGGATGTAGATGGATCAGTGGTAAAGTGCCTCTGGGTTCAACTCACAGTAGTAAAACAAACTAAAAAACAACACATGCACACTCAAGCGGACAGGTCCAGCCTGTGTGCGACTCTCTCTCACATACAGCTTTCTCTCTGGCCAGATTCTCCTTCTGAGGAAATCCCACCACTGTTCCTATGGGCCACTGGTATGGTACTCAGCAGTTAGTCACTGCCTTGCATTTCTATCTTTTCATGTATAAAAATCAAGCTATTGGTGGGCTCCTTTAAGAAGGCACCTAATGGTTTTGTTATACCTTCCAATGTCTAGCTGATTTGAAATCAAGACTGTACTTTGCATCTTTAAAGTGAGAGGAAAAATTTATGTTGTGGATTATATGGATAGAGCAAAGAGAAAAAGAAAAACTACTTGCATTGAAAGCATTAGGATAATTCCAGAAGAGGTAGATTTGTATGTAGTGTCAACGATAATGCCAAAGAATCCCTTGAGGATCTTTCTATTGAGAAAGCCCAGGGTCCCTTCTGAGACCTGGGCAGTTCTTTGCTTTCCTTTTCCCATGGCTGAAGGCCCCAGAAATTGCATTCACTTGCCTCTCAGCGGTTGCCACCACCCATCCAACCTCTTAGAACCGGAGACTTTTCAAGGTTGGGAGGGGCCCAAGCCACTTTCATATTTTTTGGAAGTACTGGAATATAAAAGGATAAATGAATTCTAAAATAGAGTTATAAAAATTGCTTAGCAATTAAGCACTTTTAAAATATACATTGTTATTATTCACAGGAAAATTATAGGATTTATTAAAATATTAATGTAGATCCTATTAAAGCTAAGTGGTTGGATAATGAGACACAGGATTAAAATGGAATGGTGATTATCTTCTTTTCCTTTAGTCAATGTGTGTGATTTTCTGCAATTATGTGCGTACGGTAGTCCTCTTTTATTCGTATGAGATACATTCCAAGACCCCCCTAGATGCTTGAAACCAGCGGTAATTGTGAACCCTGTATCTACTATGTTTTTCTATATATACTCACCTGTGATAAAGTCTAATTTATGAACTAGATACAGCAAGAGATCAATAAAAACTATTAATAAAATAGAACAACTGTAACAATTAACTATGAAAAAGTTATGTGAATTTGATCTTTTTCTCAAAATATCTTATTATACTCACTCCTCTTATGAAGCGGTGAGATGAAGCAATGCCCGTGTGGCAAGATGGAGTGAGGTGAATGACACAGATATTGTGGCCTACTCTTAGCTATTACTGTAAGAATTACCTGAACACACAATCCTTGGTATGCATTCGTGGATGTGGTAGCCATGATGAATGCTGCATGACTACCAGGCAGGTAGCAAACATGCCATGGATACTCTGGACAGAAGGAGGACTCACAATCGGAGAAGGACGGATCAGGATGCTCCAGGATGGCATGAGATTTCATCATGCTACTCAGAATGGCATCTATTTAAAAACTTATGAATTGGGGCTGGAGTGGTGGCTCAGCGGTTGCGGCGCTTGTCTGGCAAGCACGAGGACCCGGGTTCAAACCCCAGCACCACACACACAACAAAGTGTCTGAGGAATGAAAGTCACATGAAAAAAGCTAAATAAAGATTGCTTCTCTCTTTCAAAAAAAAAAAAACTTAAGAATTGCTTATTTCTGGAGCTTTCCATTTAATATTTTTGGACTACAGGTCTGTGGTTAACTGAAACCACACAGAGTAAAACCATGGATAAGGGAGATTACTGCATTCTTTCTTGGAGGCAGCTTATAAAGTCTAAATTTGAGGTCTACAGTGTGTGGAAGCTCTAAGTCAAATACCTTCCATATGCAGCACTGCATAGAGGCAGACACACACACACACACACACACACACACACACACACACACAGCAGATGACAGGCCCTGCCCTGTTTGGACTTAAGCCCAGGCCCTGCTCAATTGGTAGGATGTCTCCCAGGCATCACTCCTTTTTGCTCCCTAAATATAAGCACACAGACTGCTGTGCTTTGAGGGAGAAACAAAAAACAAGGGTGTCTCTGTTACTAACTTTGGGGAAACTTTACAAACATTTTCCTTGTATATATGCCCTGACTTCTGGTGCAGACAAGGCACCTGGAAGCTCTGTAATTATGTTCTGCACCTTTATTATTCTGAAGTAAAAGTTTATCAAAGCTATTCCACCTTTTTCTTTTTTAGAGAGAGGGACAGTGAGAGAGAGAGAGAGAGAGAGAGAGAGAGTCAATTTTATATGGTTTATCATATGGCTTTCATTGGTTTGACAGTTCATTGTATACCTGGTGCTGGGGTTTGAACCCGCAGCCATGTGCAAGGCAGGCAAGCAACCTTAACCACTGAGCCACCGATCCAGCCCCTACTCCTTTATTCTTGCTGCATCTTTTATGCAGATCCCTTGCTTCACTCTGGTCACTCTCCTTGCCTCAGATGTTCATAGTCCTAGGCCCCTCCTGCAAGCAGCTGCTTCATTCAAGACCCTCTCAGGTAAGAGGCTGCTAAACTCAGCATATCTTGACTTGTGTGGTGCAAAGCTATATTACTCAGTTTTTCCAGGGACTTTAGTTCTCCCCCAAACCAATGCCCTACTTTAAAAGAGAAATAATCTATTGTGCTCCAGGGTGGAATATAAGATGTAAACTGTTACTGTTAACTGTGAAAGGTTTTAATGTTTTTTTCTGCAGTAAGGAATTTAATATTTTGATCTAAATAGAACTGTTTAGTTGATAACTAAGATCTTGTTTCCTTGCTCCATGCCCTTAATGTATAGAAATAAATAAGTGGGGCAAATTCATTCATTTGCTGTGCACAATAGCTTACAAGGTATATTTATCTAACAAAAGAATGAATGTGGTATTCAAGCATTCTTTTGCAAAATAGTGAGTCCTTCAGGAAAAGAGACACAGGATACAGCTTTCTTGTTAAGAATTTTAATGATGAAATTTATTATAGTTTAGTATATTATTGGCTTGTGTTTTTGTGATATTACAAGAAAATTTCCATTTCCACATACCCATTAAATATCTGGTTCGTTTTCTTGGCTCAAGATAATGCCTAACGGCTATATCATCAGCAAACCAGTGTCTGTATTGTACAAATATAAGCCTAAATGTGATTAGCCTATTAAGATTTTTAATTACCTTTTACTATTCTTTAGATATAGCATGTTTCTGAGGAAGCAGAAGTAGAATTGGAGTACCTTGATATTACAGAGCTTTCTGGAACAAGCATGAGGACCTGGGTCATTGAACACACTTGGCAGAGATTCCGCCATACAGAATCCTGCAACATCTCAATTTTCTTGCTCTAATGAATGTCATTACGAGCACATTTAGAGGCTGAGTTATGGAAAAGAGTGAAAAATTCTAAATCTTTATAGCATTTTTATGTTCTGTTGTCCTTTTTGGTAATCAGATCTTGACTGAAAGGAGGATTAACACCCAGTAGGACACCAACATTTCTTGGCTCAGGTCCTCTGCATATCTTTTCTTTGTCTTTAGCACAGCAGAGGAATGATTTACAATTCTGAAACAAAATCCGTCTAAAATTATTATGTTATTTTCTATAATCTCATTATATCTACTTCGCGAAACATATGGCAAATCTGGAAGGAAAAATGAAGTGGGTACCATTTTTTTCTTAACTTTTTTTTTTTTTTTTTTTTTTTTTTGGTGCTGGGAATTAAACCCAGGTGCACTTTATCACTGAGCTACATCCCAGATCTTTTTATTCATTTTTTTGTTTTGTTTTGAGACAGGGTCTCACTAAGTTGCCTAGAGTCTGGACTCCAACTTTTGATCCTCCTGCCTCAGCCTCCCAGGAACTGTGATTACTGGTATGCGCCATTGTGCCTGGCAGCAGTACCGTTCTTTCATGTTCCTTATTGTGTTTTAATTTATTCTTCTTTTCATAAGGCAGTCATTCCCATGCTCCTTCTGCTCTATTTCTTTACTACTGGTAGTTTGCTACTTCCTCTCCTAGCAAATTTCCTTATGTGAAGACAGAGGAGACTTCTCTTATCCATAGAGTTTTTCACTTTACGAAGTGCTTGCTTACACCTATGGGTTTTTTACTTTTTCTCAGCTTCCTTTTTTTTTTTTTTTTTTCAGGACTGAGGACCAAACTCAGGGCCTTACGCATGCTACACAAGCACTCTGCCACTGAGCTAAATCCCCAACCCCTCAGCTTCCATTTTTAAAGGAGTTTTATTAAGCTATAACTCATATGTCACAAATCCCCACCTTTAAAATGCATGGTTCAGAGCTTTTTAATATATTTAGAATTACACAACTACCACCACAATCTAATTTTAGAACATTTTCAACATCCCCAAAAGAATCCCTGACAACCATTGGCAGTTACTCCCCATTCTTGCTACCTCGGCACCCCCTACCCATGCCCCATCCCCAAGTGGCCACTAATTTATTTTCTGTCTGTATGGATTTACGTACTCTGGACACTTCACATAAATGGAATCACACAATATGTGGACATTTATGACTGATTCCTTCATAATGTTTTTAATATTCACCCACATTCTAGCATGTGTGAACACTTCACTCCTTTTTATTGCAGAATAATATTCCATTGTGTGGTACCACATTTTACTTTTCCATTTGCCATCTGATGTACACTTGGGCTACTTCCACTTTTGGCTATTATGAATAATGGTGCTATGAACACTAGTGTAAACATTTTGTTGTTGTTGTTGTTGTTGTTTTAAGAGAGAAGGACAGAGAGAGAGAGAATCAATTTTTATAGAGTTTTTCACATGGTTTTTGTTGCTCTGACACTTAGTTGTGTGCATGGTGCTGGGGTTTGAACCTGTGTACTTTCTCATGCAGGGCAAGCGCTGTAATTGCCGAGCCACTGCTCCAGCCCCTAGTGTAAATGTTTTTAGGTAGACATGTGCTCTTATCTTTTTTTCTTTTTTTTAAGGACGAGGAAAATCAGAGGCTCAGTGCTAGAATATAGGTTGGCTGATGCCTAATACAGTGCTCTTTCAGTTCTCCATATTCCCAACATCTTAAAAATACAAGTTATTTTAAAAACTTGAATATTGGGTGCGTTCCTCAATGATAGAGTTATGTGCTTAGCAAGCATGAGATCCTGTATTTCGTTTCTAGCACCAAAATAAATAAGTAAGTAAGTAAGTAAATAAATAAATATTTCAGTATCACACGCCATTTCTCTTTCTGGATTTGATTTTCATCCAATTTGTCGGAACACATTTTGATTTGCTTTCTCATGTTATTTTAAACATCTTTGCATTTGCCCAGGCACCTCTTCATAACCCAAATTGCAGGTAGGCAGCAGCAGTCTCTTAGGAAGTCTCTGTGATCTGTTGACTTTAATATACTCCTTTTACATAATAAATAATTGTGAAGTAACTGTGCCGAGCCTTCCTGTGGAATGAACCACCCCTTGTTATGGGCCTCAGAATGCCGGGGAACTGAACACTGTGCAAACAACTCGGCAGTAATAAATCAGCATAATGTAAACTATGTCAAATTAAAATCGAGTGCCTAAATGAGCAGTAATCACACATGTGCTACACTTCTCCAAGTCCAGAAACGGTGTTCAGCCCTCAGCCTCCGGGAAAGCGAGTCCTCTGCAAATCCAACTGCAGCAGCTGACCGCAGTGTTCTCACCTGTGCCCTTCTTCAGAGTGTGCGGGGCTTCCCCACAGGTTTCCTAGTGCTAGCGCCACAGTCTGGCTCTCGTCTCTGCCTTCAGGTTGCCTTTTGGTGTTCATCGGGCTGTTGAGCAATTAGTTCCACTGAACATAAGCATTGAAAGGCACCAAAGAAGTGACTTAAATGGGCTTTCTCCTTCCTCATCAGTATGTTGTAGGACAAAATTAGGTCCACCAAGGTTAAATAACTTGTAGCTCAGGCTCACACACTTCGGAGACTCCTAAATCCTAACCCATGCTAATTCCAATTCAGGACAAGTCAAAACCCTGAGCACCATGACTGCTGATATGTTGTGACATTTTCTGTTCCAAGCCCCACCCTTCAACAAGAAAGAAGGGAAATTTAAATTCCTGTAACATTTAGCTTATGCTTTTCAGTCACAAACTCTACGAAGTATTGCCTAGACATCCTGACATTTCATATATTGTACCTCATTTCTCCAAGGACAGTGGAATAAGGACATGGTCAAGAGCTGTGCTTTCTGTATTAAATTTCTGCAATAGTACAACACAAATGGAATGGAGTTAGTAAGCACCCAACCCTTTCATTGAAAGGGTTTATAATCTAGAGTTCAAGATTAATTATAACTGCACCTGTTTCATGTAGGATCATATATAGTCCTATTCCAGGTGACCGATGCGTGATCAGTATTAGAAAGAAATCATATGTAAGGTAGTGTTGATTGTGGGTGTTAGGCACTGACTGAGAGCCTGGTACTGAGCTAGGTACTGGGGATGTAGAGATGAGAAAGTCACCGTCCTGCTCTCAAGAAGCTTACAGTCTGATTAGAGAGACAAAGTGTAAGCAAATACATCAACAGTTAAAAAGTAGGACTGCTCTGTAAAGATACAGACAGGAGCTGGGCATAGTGTGTGTGTAAGACTGATAGTAGCTTAGAAGAAACAAATTGAAATAGTCTACTAGTGCTGCTTGATAGAACTTTTACAATGATGGAGAGGTTTTACATTTGTGTTGTCCAAGGCGGTAGCAATTAGTCATATGTGATTGTTGAGCATTTGAAATATGTCGTTTGATGGAGAATCGGCATTTTACTTTTAATTAACTTAAATCACATGTGACTTCTAGCTACTTGATTGCACATCCTGGGATTAGGTAGCCCAGGCAGATACAATGGAGTTTTCTGGTTACATGCAGAATGACACCATTTGTTCTCCCTTTGTCGTCTATACTCCAGTATGCTCCAAAATGATGGATGGGTCCAGGAAAGGATAAGGATATGCTTTGGTGGATGACTTTTAGTTTTAGGAGCTTCAGGTTCTTTTATTTATTTATTTATTTATTTATTTATTGGTGTGTGCGTGTATATATACTGGAGATTGAACCCAGGGACATTCTACCACTGAGCTACATCCTCAGTGCTTTTTTATTTTTTTATTTTGGGTCAGGGTCTTGCTAAGTTACCCAGGCTGGCCTCGAACTTTGTGATTTTCCTGCCTTAGCCTTCCAGGTCACTGGAAATTACAGATGTGTGCCACTGTGCCTGGCTTCAGGTTCTTACTCATTAAAATGACAGAAATAAAGTTCTCATAGTTTTGGGGGAGGATTAAATGAGATACTATATGCAGCATAGTTTGTAAACTTCATACACATGAAAACACTTTTAAAATTTTGTGTTCTAAAACAGTGATTCTCAATGAGGTATTTAGTAAATCTGAGTGTTTTTCCCTTGTCAGATTGGTTAAGGGACATATTGGAGGATATATGGGTAGGATAGGTCCGGGGAAGCTAGACTTCCTGCTATGCGTGGGACATTCCCACAAAAAGTAAAATTTTCAAATGTTCCAATGGGCATTTATATAGATGACAAGCCTACTTCCTATTATTGAGGGAGATCCATGACTCTATTATTGAGCTCAGAATTTACTGCTTTTGAGCATTTTTATATAGTTTTTGTAAACTGAATTATCTAGGAAGGTAATTTCCATGTAAATTAAGGGAAGAATATAATTTGTTTCATTTAAGAGCCTTTCTTCTTTCTTTCTCTTTCTTCTTTCTTGTGGTGCTGTGAAGGAACCTAGGGCCTCACACATGTAGGGCAGGTGCTGTACCACTGAGCTACATCTCCCGTCCTATTCATCAAATGCCAATGCCACTCATATTTGAATTTCTATAATCAGATCCATGTGTAGATATTGCATTTATTGTGATTTTACTTCTAGGTAGATCTGATGATTTTATTATGTCTTCATTACAGGTAGCTCCTATGTACTTACATATAGAAATACATGTTATTAAAATGATTTTTTCTGCTGTTTCTTCTTTATGTTATAGTAAAAGCTCAATCAATATAGTAATATATTGATATATTATAATTCTATGTATAAGCTGATCATTTACCTCTGAATGTTACTTTAGGGTAGTAAAGGATCACTACCAAATATTTGTTACACAAGGGTAATGCCAATTCTGCTAAGGTTAAAAACAACCATTCTAAACTAGTATGATGCTTGTGATCATTGTCCACTATAATCTTTTAACTCCATCAGAATACTGCCATCATTGTGAAAAACATACTCTAGTGCTGTCATGGTGACGGACAGCATAGTTGAAACTTATGGTCAATGCAGACAGTCTAGAGAGTCATGGATCTCCCTTTATTATTCTGGTCCAAATGTGGGCACTGCATTCTTTCTTTCTAGGGGCCATCTCTAGACCACACTAGAATATTTCAACAAAGTTTTTCTAATACTACAGGGAAAATTATAATAAAAAATGAGAGTCATAAAGCCAGAGGAACTAGTGAATAGAATGTACTCATCTTCAGCTGGAGATTCCTTGGGGGAACTCCTCCTTTCTGGATCAAGTAGAACAAGTTTGTCTCCATGTGATGCTTTTGATCCAAAGAGTCTTGCTTGGGCAGCTTCTGAGGCCCAAACAAAAAAGAGATAGGTAGATTGATAGATAGATAGATAGATAGATAGATAGATAGATAGATGGATAGATAGACTCAAAGTGAGACAAACTCTTCTTCTTTTTTTATTATAGAAGGGTTACCTTTCATGTCTCTCCTCTCTTCTCCAGGACCTGCTTTTCCACCAATCATTAACATCAGGAAAGCTTACTTTCTTTGGGAAAAGTTCTCTCTTATATACATGGGCCTTCAACTGTTACAAGATCACCTCTGTGAAACAGCTCCATTGAAAGATAATGTACTAAAACCTACAACTTTTCAAGAAACTGACTACTTAGAGTGGCAAAGTGCCAGTTTTAAATACAGAGTAATTAATGTACCCAAGATGTTAGGAAGGGTGCAGCATCAATTAGAACCTGGTAGATTTGCTGAGGCTGATAATCCATCTATTCTAATGATAGGGCATCATTTCCTAAGCCATGGCTGATTGTGAGATGACTTTAGCATCAATTCTATTCATTATTCACGATGCCATGATACTGAAGTATTCCAAGTAGTGGAGGATTTCTTTAGTGACCAATGAGATAGCATTCTGGGGTGTTTATAGGGTAAAAGGAACCAGATTGACTGGTTTGTTTTGAAGCTACCTGGTACTTGTATGACTTTTTAGAGCTTTAGTCTCGACTACCTCTGAAGCAAATATGTGACAAATTATGCTGCTGGGTTCAAGGAATAAGGATGTGAAGATGAGGTGTGTATATGTTGAAATGTAAAAGTTAGAAAAATATTGAAAAGTAAAATTTAAAATAATTAAAATACTTAAAATTGCTCTTAAAAGGGAAGTTTATTAACTTAAAAAAGTAACTAAAATTAAAATTATTTTGAAACTTAAATATTTGAATTATGTGTAAACCAAGACCAAATTTATTTTTCAGAAATTAAATTATTTGAATAATTTTAAAAATAATTCAATATACACCAAAATCAAGTAAAATCTGATTTTTTTCTGTAATGAATCAGAAAAGAATTTTTTATATTTGCTTGACAATTTACAATTCTCAGACTGCTTTCACATGCTTTTTTTTTTTTTTCTGTGCTAGAGATTGAGCCCAGGACCTGTGCCTCATGCTGGGTGAGCACTCTACCACTAAACTACATCCTCAAGACCCATGTTTTCACAAGCATGTAGAAGGGGTATTTTCCCTCCACCCTTTGGTTATCAGAGTATCAGTGTAGTATAGTGATTAAATGAATATACTCTGGGGATGGAGCGGTGGCTCATCAGTTTAGGCGCTTGCTTTACAAGCATGAGGACCCGGGTTCAAACCCCAGCACCACATACACAACTAAGTGTTGGAGCAACAAAGGCCATGTGAAAAACTAAATAAAGTTATTTCTCTCTTTCTCTGTCTCTCTCACTGTCCCTCTCTCTTAAAAAAAAAAAGAGGTTTCTTTAAAAAAAATGAATACTCTGGAACCAGACTGCTAAGGGGGTTAAGATGCTACTTCCTCAGTTAGTAGCTTTGTGATCTTAAGCAAGTCTTTTAACTTTAATTTCATTCCTTATAATGGGCACATTTGTAGTATTTAATTCATGGAGTTGTTGAACTAATACTGTAAGATCCTATATTAATTCTCAGAATTAGATATCATTATTATTTCACAAAATCATGAAGACTGATGGCCAAGTACCTGAAGGGATTAATGTTAAGTGGAAAAATCAGGATTGTAACCTTGCCATTGGAATAATCTTTATGAAAAAATTAATGCTTGTTAAAAGTGAGTTTAATCCAAGTATTCTGACAAATGTGCAAGGGTTGCTCTTCACTAGAGGTGAATCTAGGAGATTCCAAAGCAAGGTCTGTCCTTGCTTCAGTAAGTGAAGGTTATAAGATCCAGAGCAATGGTGCGTGACTGTAATCCCAGTGACTCAGAAGGCTGAGGTAGGATTGCCAGACTGAGCAACTTAGTGAGACCTTGTCTCAAAGTAAAAAATAAAAGTGGCTCAGGTCTAACTCAGTGGTAGAGCAGCCCTGAGTTCAATCCCCAGCCTGAAAAAAAAAGTATATGTGTGTGTATATATATATGTGTATGTGTGTACCTATATATACAACTTATGTGTATATACATATATACTGTATTTGCCACCTTCACATATGTGTGTATATACATACGTTGCATATAAACATGTATATACATAAGTTTATGTGTATGCATGACATATATATGGCATACACCCACACACTATATTTGCCACTGAAGGTGGGATTGTGGATGAGTTTTTAAAAATAATTTTTTGTACTTTTCAAATGTTATGTATTGACAAAATTTTATTTGATAATCATAAAAGAAATGTAGAAATCCAAAATAATTCCAATAAAAATTGAGATGTGCCTGATCATGCTGGAGTCAAAAAATGGAGCCTACACTGGTGAGGAAGAAAGATTTAAAATCTAAATTCTTGTTTCTGAAGG